>MCJB01036826.1:109580-150803 GCA_002018475.1 Nicotiana obtusifolia
GGGGGGGGAGGAACTAGAATTTATGGGGAATTTGTGGTCTTGAGGATGGGAGTTTGTATACTTTATAATAAAAATACATAAAGAAAATAGAAGAGGAGAAGAAGAAGAAGAAGAAGAAGAAGAAGAGTAAGAACATACCTGGAGATGGAGAAGACAGAGAAGGAAGAATTGAAAAAGAAAATTTTGTATTGAAGTTGGAGAAGAAGACGCTGGCAGAAGAGCTGCATTTATGTTTGCCTTTTGTTTGTTTGTGTTTGGGTGGGTTTGGGAGAAAAGATGGGTGTTAATATTAGTGTAAACGGGTAATTGGGTCGGGTTAAATAGGTATGGGTTTTAGAATAATTAAATAAAATAAAAAAATAAAAACTTACCTGACCCCCCTCCACAGGTGGCGCCTCGCGCCCTCCCTGGCGCTGGCCTGGGCGCTGTTTTCCGAAACTCTTTTTTTTTTTTGAATAAACATCCCAATTCCCCGAACCTTATATATACAATTTACACATCCTACACCATTACATCTAATATTTCTATACATATACATCAAGTGCAATACTCTATCTAATCTAAAAGAATAAATTAAGAAGTTAAACTAGGGAAGCGATAAAAATTGGGTTGCCTCCCAACAAGCGCCTGATTTAACGTCGCGGCACGACTCAGATTCTCGCTATCAATCTGGCTTGATTTTTAGCCTTGGAGCTTCATCAACAGATGGCCTGGGAAGGGTTTGAGTGACAGGCCCTTCCAACTCTTCAAATTTTCTGAACCCCTGGACATAACTGCAGGACATGTCCAGTACTTGCTTAATTTCTCCCATCGTTCTATCTTCAATATTTTCTACATCCCCAATCAATACTCGTTCAACAGGACCTACAGGGCTCATATGGGGCACTAATGATGTAGAATTACTCTCTACCACATAGATCATGGATACTTCTTTCATAGTGGGGTGGCAACCTGAGCGCTTTATAAACATTGAATACCTCTTCTTGGTCACCCACTCTCATCGTCATCTTTCCGTCGCAAACATCAATAATAGCTCGGCCCCTGGCTAAGAATGGATGCCCTAAAATAAATGGGACTTCCTGATCGGGCTCGTAATCCAGGATGATGAAATCAGCAGGGAATATGAAAGAACCCACTTGAACTAGCACATCTTCAATCACTCCCTCAGGCTGAGCAAGGGAGCGATTAGCTAACTGTAAGGTAACTGTTGTTGGGCGTGGATCACCCAACCCCAACTGTATGAACACTGATAGCGGCATCAAATTTATGCTTGCTCCAAGATCACATAAAGCTCGTCCAACAACATGTTTCCCAATCGAGATTTGGATGGTGAAACTACCTGGATCCTTCAATTTCTGAGGCAGCTTAACTTGAATTCTGGAACTGCACTCCTCAGTGAGTGCCACAGTCTCAAATTCGGTTAGCTTCCTTTTATTTGCCACAATGTCCTTGATGTACATTGTATATTTGGGCACTTCTTGTAAAATGTCAATCAATGAAATATTAATTTGTACCTGCTTCAAGATATCAAGGAACTTTTTATATGCGTCACTATCCCTTAATTTCTGCAATCTTTGAGGGAATGGAGGTGGTGGCCTTGCAACCAATCGTGGGGGTTGCTCAGCCACCGCCTCTCCAGCTGATTTCTCTGGCTCTCTAGCTTTTTCTGCTGTTGTCTCTATAGTGGTTGGCCTCTCATTAAAAGTCACCTGTTTTCTCTTTTTAGATTCAACTTCTTCCAGTTGTCTCCCTTTCCTCAACGACACGGCATTAAGGGTCGCCCTAGGATTTGCTTCAGTGTCACTAGGAAGAGCTCCAGCTGGTCTAATATTTTGAGCACCGGCAAACTGTCCCATTTGACGCTCCAAATTTCTCACTGTTGTGGTGAGGGCTTGATATTCGGTCCTGGACTGTTTATTGTCAAGCACCAACTGTTTCAACAATTCATTTGTATTCTCTTCTACATGTTGATGTTGCTTCTGAGGTTGATTGAAATTTCCTTGGGGTCTATACTGATTCTGGTTCTGCTGATTTCCACCCCATGAGAAGTTAGGATGATTCCTCCAATTCGGGTTATAAGTGTTCCCATATTGGGCATTCTGATTCATTGGCCCCCTGCTCTGCTGTCCCACATAATATATGAATTCTGGATTCGTGGGGCACATGTCACTTGTATGGTTGTCACCACACATTTCACAGCACAGAGACATCTGTTGTACCTTTTACCTCGGTTGTACTTGTTGCATTGTCATTCTATTCATCTGGTTTGCCAGTTTTGCCATCTTAGCTCTCATGGCTGTGAAGTCATCAAGCTCAATCAACCCGGCTGCCTTCTGTTTAATTGCCTTGCGTGAATTGTCATCTCCTTGCCAGTTATGATCATTAGCAGTAAAGTTATTCAGCAAGAGTTGGATTTCGCTAATGGTTTTGCCATGCAACTGCCTCCACAAGCTGAGTCAAGATTCATCTAACCCATCAACAAAAGTATGTCCCAAAACCTCATCAGTCTGACAATGATGCGGACAATCACTAAGCAGCTTCTTGTATCTTTCCCAGGCTTGACGAAGAGTTTCTCCATCCCGTTGTTCGAACCCAAGAATTTGACTTCTCAATGACTTTGTCTTTTTGGTGGGAAAGAATTTGATTAAGAATTTCTTGGCTAGATCGTCCCACGTGTGGATTGAGTTTGCGGGCTCCTTCTGCAGCCATTCCTTCGCTTCCCCCAACAGTGAAAAGGGGAACAGTATCAGCCTGACATAATCCTTGGAAATGTTCAGATAATTGTAAGTATCCGTAATTTCCAAGAAATTTTGAATATGCCTCTGCGGATCTTTATGAGGTAGACCCACATATTGTCCTGTGGATTGAATCAGCTGTACCATATACTGTTTGAGTTCAAAATTCCTCATGATCTCAGGTTTCATAATAGCCTGAGTCATATTAGCAAGATTGGGCCTTGTAGCTTCTATCATCACACGCTTTGCATTACCTGCCATCTCTATTGGCTTTGATTGAACTACAATGTCCAACTCTCTTTCTATTTTAGTTCTCGCTTCGACCTCTCTCCTCACTCTATGAAGTGTCCGTTCAATTTCAGGATCAAAAGGAAGAAGATTGTTTGCGCTTCTACTCCTCCGCATTCAAGAGAAGAGCCTGTATCAACACAAACAACATAAACTGATAAGTAAAACTTGAACAAATAACAAATATAAGTTTAAGTCGGTAAAGTAGCAGATTTTTAAGTCCCGGCAACGGCGCCAGCTTTTGTTTTTATGTCAATACCTGAAATAAGCTAGTGCGGATTTTAATTCGACTCTTAAGAATACAGAGAATTGGCAGGAAAGAACGAATTACATATTAGAGCATTCAATCGTAAAGATATGAGAAGAAACAATTCGAGGAGTAATTCCTAATACAAATGATATTACTCATAGGATGTTTATCTTGAATCTTGAAATCTTTTCAACATCCAGAAACAATTGTACATTATAAGCTAAAGTGGGAAATGCTACTGTATTGGATCGTAGAAAGTATAAGTTTCCCAAATATATGTGTTAGCTCCCTAACGCACACGCAAGTATATGTGGTCGATAAGTAATATAGGATTTTGAGTCCAGATATCGTATCCACATGGACTTATATCAACTACTTACTAACATACTAATATCGTTCAATCAAGCAAAATTCAAGTTCAATAAGTGATTATGCTAAACTATAATTCTAAGTTATAACTAAATTATCAATAACTAAGTGATTGTATTTACTCAATAGAGACAAGCATTCCAGGGTTGTGATTAATTTACCAATCTTATTGTGTTCTAATTAACTCTCCCTTTCATATAATTCACTCATGGTTGCTAATTAATCGATAAACGTTCTCATAGCCTTCTCCCGAAGTACTACTCGCCTATTCTCAATAGATTAGCGCCTATATTCCTATGGAATCAACCTATTAAGAACGTAATAAGATCACGATATTTAATTAAGCATGGTGATTAGGTATATTCCTATCCTAACCACGAATCTGCCCCCCTAAAGGTTAAGATCATGCCCTCTTCAACTCTTCTCTAATCTAAACACGGCTTTCCCAAGCATAGCATAGATAGTAAATAGAACCTAACTGTTGGCCAGACAATTAAGCAATTAAATATAGAATTGAAGAAACAACTATATAGTAGTGAATTATAATCAAGGTAAAGTTAATATCAAACGACAATATTCATGGCTAATCACAACCCCAGAACAATGGGTGATTAGCCACTCATGATCTAATCAAACCAAAGTATAAGTTTTGAATCAATCGTAAAATACTAGAAAAGATTGAAGAAACTGAGGATTCTTGCTTCCTCCCGATTCCGTTGTGTGTTTTTGCTCCCAAAATCACGTCTCCTCTCTAAAATTAGGTTTAGACTTCTTTATATACATGTTGGGGAGGTGTAGGGCCGAAAATAACCGTGTCCCGGGCAAAATAGGATAGCTCTGCGTCATCGGCGCCCTGGGTAGCGCCAGGCGACCACCAGGGTGCTGCTTCCAGTAAGTCTTCTGTTTCCAGCGCCACAGGTGGCGCCAAAGGCTGCCTGTGGCGCCCAAATGCAACCTTTATCTAATTTTGCTCCGTTTTGGCTTAATTCTTGCGCGTTTCGTCCCCAATTGCTCACGACTCGTTCCTACACATAAAAACACTTCAAATTAACATGAATCATAGCATTTAACATCCCACTTTCATGAAACAAAAGTCAAATGTGAAGGGATATACATAAAAATATATATACTTTACACTAAACATCAATATGCTCTGTAACGAGCGAATTGGGTAGCAATACAATTCGTTAAATTAGTGTGGATAAAACCTATGGTATACAAATTTCTATAGTTTGACGACATTAGTTTTCCAGGTCATCAGAGACATGACTAGAGAAAATTAATTGGCGGATATATGTTTTACGTACTTGTTTGATTTTCATTTTAAGGAGGGGTCCTCTTTAGTCTTTTTGAAACTGGTGAAGTGTTGCACTACAAGTAGCAAGGTGGTCCAATTGCTACACTTATTATTGTGGAGATTGAAATCATGAAACCCTGTACTGAAAGTTCTCATCTCATTTCCATTCAACATTCATTGCTTTAATAATGTTTACTTCTGAACCATATTGTGGTCCTTAACCTAGACTACAAAGTAGCAGCTAGCTGTATTTCTTGTCATGATCAATATTGGGTTTTTAGCAGAATGCCTCTGTAAGTTTGGAGTTTTTTACTAGAAAAATGCCTTGCACGGTGAAAATGATCGTTCTACGCACCATTTTCTAATAAGCACTAGGAATTCCAGGACAGTGACAGCTTTTTTTCTCCTATAAAAGCGATAGGTCTCACAAATTTTACTAGTATTAAGCTAGCTTAGGTTCGTACCTGCTTTTTTCTTTTAATTTGGGAGTTGGCTAATCATTAGGTAATTGTCTTTTAGCTTGTACAAGGACTCCACAGAGAAATTTACAAAGATTTTAAGCTAAGTTCATCATTATCTTTTGAATTTGTTGCTCACATTCTTTCATGTAAGTATTCATTTCCCAAACAGTCCAAGACTCTAGGCAATAACAAAATAAACAAGGTAAAACCCAAATTGTTGGAAAGAAGAGGTTAAAATTAATAGAAATGTAAAACTATCTAAAGTTAGACAGACCACGTTACCAAACAATTTCAGTGGCTTGTCTTTGGAGGTGAAATCGCAGAAATTAAAAACTAAAATCAAAATGTGGTTTTCTTGTAACCACCACTCATTCAAAAGGAGGAAAAGAAATAAAGTGGGTTTCTTTATGATTGCCTAAGATTGGGTTCAAACTTAAAAAGCCCAAACACCAAGTTGTGCCACATGATCCAAAGCTCCTTCAGCCTTTCCCTCATAGTGGGGGCCCATGAAACAGTCCATTTTTTGTCTCTTGCATTCAATCATAAAATGGGCCCACCTTAGCCTAACTTCCAAGAGTAGTCTTCAGTTAATTTATTTATTTGAAGACAATGTTTTAATATCCTAATACAATTTGTACGAACTAGGTTTATGGACTTATGGTCACTGTCTTCAACAGTTCATATTGATATTAATTGGCAGTGGGAATAGTAAATTAACAGTGAGAAAGACAAACAAACAATTCTGAGGGGTCACTGTTTCATGATATATCCTAATTACTCCAAAAATCGATTACCTGTCAGTTGCAGGAGGAAATTAAGAAGAAACAAAATGAGAAAAGAAGTACTCCCACTTCCACTTCATAAAGACACTTCTTTATCATTAGTACTTCAGAAATAAAATCTTTCTATCTCTGAAACCTTATTAACTTTAATTTTTCCGTTTTACGATTATTTACATGTTATAGTTATAGACATAACATGATATGTTTAACATTGCTGGCTCTAAATATACTTTTAATATATGCCAAAGTATTGAATTTCACAAGGGTGTTTGAAATTTTGGTTTCTCAATATAATCAATGCACGTAACTATAGGATGAAAAGTTACTATGGACTTGTTAACATTCAGAAGACATCCGTACTACAATTATAGGAGACAAATTCAAGTACGTGAATGCATGAAACTTAGTGGAGTAATATTTATATCCTAAAAGACTTTACAGAGTTTTGTGAAGCCAATTAATTATTTGGAGACTGGACTAACAAAGAATCAGTCTATCAGCTGTGATGTAGCTAAGCTGAAAAATCGTCATTTATCTTCCTGCAACAAAACCCCAACAATAAATGTAGGAAAGTGTAGATGCCATTGCATTTTATTACTTGAAAACGACATTTCTTGATATACCCAGTAGATGGGACACTAGCTCTTACCATAAACAAACAAAGGTGGCAAAATATCCTTTCTTCTTTAAAGGGGAAAAGAGAAATTTCCCAAGCATTTTGAGTGTTACTATTTCAACGAATGACTCTGACATATCACCTTATTGTAAAAGCAGAAGTGTTCTGCAAAATAAAAAATAGAAATACAAAAGAAAGAGATGAAATTAGGTGAAGGGTGATTGTAGCTTTGTATCTAATTTCTTTGAATCTGAAGAAAAGGTCGAGAAGGTAAGTTGGACAAAATAGGCAACATAACTAACTCAACAGGAACCATATAGCCAAAAAGAAGTTTGAGAAAAGCAGATAGCGAGTGTTGCAGTTGTAGTTGTTTCCCTTCATTTTCCTTACCAAACATTATTGCAAAAAGTAAAACATAATCTATATATGAATTGCTATAATACTGTGGCAGTTGGACTGATTTTGCTCCGAGAAAAAGGCCTAGTGATATCTCTAAAATACGAGAGATTTAATGGGATGAACTGTAGCTTTCTATCACCATACTATGTTTAATATTTAGGAATCTTTTGCATGAGAATTTTTCTACCTTATGATTATTGAATTATTTAAAAGTTTCCTCACTTGTCTGTTTTTACCCTTTTGTAGGTCCGAACATTTGTGGGGGCTAAGCGGGTAAGAGGGATACTTTGATTGACATGTTCCCTCCCCGATCCCGTTAACCCAACCACCAAAAGAAAATAAAAAAAGCCTTCTTGGGCTAGGTGTTAAGCATGAAAATTTCCGATTACTTAATCTGTTTAAGTTTTATATGGTAACCTTGTAAAACAACCTTTACATAATCAGACACTTAATATGTTTATAATATAGAAAAGATGATGAATAATTATTGGATACAATCATATTTCATTGAACATGTACAAATTCTTTATTTAGTGAAGGTATAAAACTTAAATTCTAAATAGAGATATATAGATTGGTGCAAAGAATAAATGAATTTCCAGTTTACAAAACCCCAGTAAGTGGCTAAGCGCTAAGCTTGATGAATTGTTAAATTAAATTACTTTGTAATCGAATTAATGATACAGATTGATTCAAACCAGATTAAAGTTTTTTCATATAAAGGAAGTAGGGAATGCTTTTTGTTTGATATGCACTTTGTAAAGACTACACAATGAAGGAAAGGTTGACCGAAACGAGAGCGGGAAACCTTTTAAGACAAAAAGAAAAAGGTAAACTTGTACAGTACTGTGAGTAATTTTGTATGCTTCTATGAACATTCCAATTACCCGATAAAATAACCGAAAAGCATATGAAAAATACTGTCTCATTGGGACTCCTTTTATTGTCCAAAATCAGCTTTCATACATCCTGAAAGGATTATGTGGGTACAGAACACTCTTTAAGTACAAATATGCAAAAAGCTGGTGGGAAAAATAATGTACTACTACTACTATACAATTACAGTAAATCTCTCATAGCGCTTGCTAACATAAAGCAGCTTAATTATGACAAAACGCAAGAGCATAAATTATGAGGCAAGACGCAAATTCGGTTTAATTACTATGGTATAAATTAAGGAAGGATAATTAGCAGCACCCTCTAAAATTTTAACCAAAGAAATGAGTATTCTCTGGTAAATTTCCTGCATGGCGTAACCCTAAGGTGAGTGACACATCACCAGCAGTGGTCCCAAATCTTATCATGGTGGATCCCACATCAGAGTTGGTGGTGGTCCCATAATCATCACCGGCGAAGTTGCCGCCGCGACGGCATGCGGCGGCGTCGGAGCCATGAATATTGGTCGGGAAAGTTGCTTGGTTTTCCGAGAAGGAAAGATGGGAATTGATTGCAACGAGTGAAGGGTCGTTTTCAGGTGCATTGATTTCGGATCTTTTGCCTAATGTGGATGCTGCTGTTGCTGTTGTGGCAGTGGCAGCTGTTCCTGTCTCTGCTGCTGCAGCTGCTCCTAGTGCTGTCGTAGTTGTGGTCATATTAGTAGAAGAAGAGTTACTCATATTAGGCGTTGGTGTTTGTGCATTATTGCCACTGTTTTGGTTTTGGCTATTCTCTCTTTCATCATCTTCCTCCTCTTCTTCTTTGGCTTCTTGTTGATACATCTCTTCTACCATGGGTTTCCACAACCGCACCCTGGCATTTATGAACCAGTTTGATACCTGAAAAAAAGCACATTCATATACAAAAGTAACTCCATCATTAACTTCCATTATGAAATATTTTATTACACTTTTTTCACTCGTTTGTTACATTTTGGCAGATATTCCATTTAACTGAGAATTGTTAACAGAAAGAATTGAACAACCTCAAGGTTTGAAAGATATGAGATGTTACATCAGATAAGAGTTAAATTTCATTATACTGACCACGTATAAAAAAAAACTTTTACATTATCAGTCACTTAATAGATAATTACAGGTAACATCACATGATTAATGATATTAGTTATATTCTAAAATATAATGCAGATAATTTGCTACAAAATGTGAATTTACACATATAGTGTGAAATTCTCTTATATAATCAATATATATAAGCTCAATCATTTTCACTAAAGAATTTAACTTTAGTATAATAACGGTGTAAAAGAAGTTTACAATATTATCACACCATCTATACTCAGTTCTAGTATGCAGAAAATACAATAATATACCATATACGCACCATAGAGTTGAATAAAGAAAATTTTCGGGGAAGAATGAAATGATGTGAAAGGAGTAAGGAGTAGATGTTACTGTCGATTCATCTTTCAGCTGAGAGGGTCAGCATGCATGACCATATTTAGTTTCTTGAAATAAATTTATCGGAAATTAAAGGAAGAGAAACCCCATGAGATCTCTACGTATCGTATTTAATTAATAGACGTGTGGTTGGACATTCATATACTTTGCCTCTGCACTTAAAATTTCCTAGATTTTCTTTTATAAATCTAGAATTTATGTCTTTGTAGAAAGAAAAAGAAAGGTGGAGAACCAAAACCCAAATCCATGCAATCACTACAAGTCTAGTGTTATCGTTGGGTGTTTTCGAACAATTAGTGTGGGTTCAATTCCACAGTTCCCTCCCTTTTGCAAAATCCCAAAGTTAACAGGAAATTTTTTTAAAAAGAAAAATCCATGCAACCCAAGCTATTAGTAACGTTTTTTACCGAGTACAGCAGTAACTTTGGTGGCAATGTATCTCACAAACAACCTCATCATATTTAAATTAGTGATGAAATTTAGGTACTTAAATTTCCCAGGAAAAAACAAAAAATAGCTACTATAAGGAACAGAATATTTAGATATTAAATTCTAGATCCAGCATATGCATAATAATATGAATAAGAAAACTTGAAAGAGAAAAAACAGACGATGGGCGAACCTGGTTCCTTGAGAGACCAGTCTGTCTTGCCAACAGATGCTTATCAGCATCGCTTGGATACCTGAGAAAAGTGACCCCAAGAAAAATATAAAACATCAGACTCATTACCAAAACTGTATAAAGAGATAACTAAACTTTCTTTATCCGTAGATGTGAATTGACACTTTCTTGCTTTCTTTTTCTCTGCATGGGCGTGACAATCCAAGAAAAACAGCAATAGCAGCAGCAGTACCTCTCTGCCATTAGTAACAGAAGTAAAGGCAGAAATAAAAAATGCATGCACTCATCTTTTTCATAACATTCAACTTTAAATACACAGTTAGATTCAATTTTATTTCTTTTGTGTATAGTAGCTCCCCAATCTGCTTTTATCATCATTATTGTTACTATATGCATGTCAGATTATTGAATAGGTTCTTTTCTTTTCCATGTTCAAAATCATGCCTATGTCAGCAGGAGACAGCAGTAGCGCATTGGATCCAGGAGAAAGAGCTAAATTTACTTTATACATCAAAGGACACTGAATTCGGGTTCCTTTAGACTCAGACACTGGAAGGGAAAGAAAAAGAAAAAACAAGAGCTAAAAAGTGATGTTGGAAATGTGTCTTAGAGTAATAAAAGTTGATTGATGGGTGTGAAGCTTCATTTTGTCTCTTCATAATTCCATAATAATGGGGTTTCGACTTTTGTTTATACAGTAAATGTAAGAAGATTCAGATTCCCATAGGTGTTAGGAGTTAAGACATGGGGATTGAAAAAAAGGTTAGACTTTATTATGGTCAACAGAATTTAAGCATGTATAGCACATTACTTATTTCCTAAGTTACTAAATTTACTTTCAATTGACACTATCCTGATGTTATAAAAAAAATTCGACACTATTTTTGAAAATAATAGTCCGTCTCAAGAATTAGTACACTATCAGTTTAACTAAAATTAAGATTAGTAACTTGAAAAGTAGGACATATTACTTGCAATAATTAATAAGTTGAAGAATACTAAGATAATATTAAAAATTTCTACACTTCTAGTCAATGTATAGAGATTGAATCTAACTCGTAATGTAGAATAGAGTAGAGAGATGGACGTACGGGTGGAGAAAATGCTCGAAAAGCCAAGCTCTTAAAATGTTGACAGAGCGTTCAGGTAAGCCTCTTTGGGGTCTCCAAGCTTCTTGTTCCATCATTCCCATTTGGTGAAATGCCCTTTGCTGCCTCAGACTTTGTTCGAGCATCTTAAGCCTTGGAGTTTCTCCTTTAGTCAATCCCGAAGTGCCAGCATCTTTGTCTCCCAGCAGTTCACAACTGTGCTTCAATTGTGCTGTTATTGCATCCTTCAAACACCTGAAGTGTCTTGACATAGCCTTCTGTGCAAGTGCTGTGTAAGGAATTGCTGCACCGAAACCCATCACTAGGTCAAACGAGTTTACCACCATTTGCATTTGTTCGCAGTAATGATTGTACCTCCTATCTACCTGCTTGCAAATAAAAAAACAAAAAAAATGATTATGATACAAAAAGAAGACTACTCTAAAAAATATAATGTAAGTTACTTCAAGAAATAAAGAGAAATTCAAGATCGATAATTCAATTCGTAAGAAGGATCGAGTGACTTAAGCGTCTCAAACAATTTTCAATGTGGAGCATTAGATAAGAGCAGTAAAAAAAGGAAAAATAATTGGAGAAAGAAAAAAAAAAGGTATAAAGCTGGGAAATGAACATTAGTACGCTGAAATGATTGTTGATGTGAACTGAAAATATCCTATTAGTGTTATTCCTGCTTTGTCTTGGGTTTCTATCAATACAGCCAACAACTAAATATCAGCGTATTAGTATTTGCATAAGCAATTGAAGAAAACCAAAATTAAAAGTCAGCTCAAATCAACCACGATGGACATTTAAGTGCATTCTAGTGTCGTCGCACTTGCTTATTCCTTGTTTAAGGCTTTAGTCCGATTGTAGCTTACGACCAAATTAACATACGACAATAATGAAACATATTTCCCTGATACAAACCTATGTTTTCCCACTTATAAGGAAAGTTCTGATCACTTAATTGTTCTACTCGTCGCAAATCTAAAACGTAGCTTAGTGCCCCACCCGTCGAAACACTCCTTAATAAACAAAATACAGATTTCTTAATATTAGAATCTCGTTGAAACTCAACAAACTCAATCTACGGTTGACGAAACCTATTCCCTAGCCGGCCTAATTTTCAATTTGTAAAATATTGCACGAAAAATGCCGTAACTTTCTGTAGATATTTTTCTTTAATATAACAGACTAAATAAACAACAATGATTGGCTATTGACCCCCTAAGAGAGAGAGAGAGAGAAAGGATACGTGCCTCATCAAGCATAGATAAAAGTTTGACCTTCCTTCTCTGATGTTCAATCCTATCAGCAGCGGACAAAGGAGGCAGATCCTTTGATGAAGACGATGAAGTATTATTGTTACCGCCGCCACCATTAGTGCCACCACTAGGGTTATTAGAATTAGGGTTAGCGGCTGCCGCTTTGTTATTCTTCTTGAATTTACCCCTCCCAACACTGCAAAATTCTTCCAGTAATTCTTGGGCAGCTTTAGCATACTTGGAATTTCTCAACACATTGACCACTCCTAAAGAAGAGGCGCCGTACCCAACATGGACTTGTTGATGAAGGTTTTGACCTACTACACTGTTGCCAATATTTAAATTCTTGTATCGAAATTGTCCAGAAGTAGTAGACCCTCCTACTCCTTGATTGAAAAATAATATTCCACTTTCCTCGCCCATCCTTAATTCCTCTGCCTTGTGCTGTAACGAAGATGATAAAGATAAAGAAAGGCCTTGGCTTTCAACAACATGATTTACTCCAGCTCCGATTTCATTAGGGGTATTGAGACTGGCACTTGCACCTCCATTATTACCCCATGTGAATTGACCAAAAGATCCTTCAGCTGGATTGGGAAACCCTTCAAGTGTTGAAGTAGATGATGGATTTGGTAACAGCATGTGAAGAGTAGAAGAATTAGTTGAAGGAGGAGGAGGAGGATGAGAAGGAGAAGGTGAAGGTGACCTTGGCTGCGGATTCATAAGAAAAAGTTGCATGGACTCCGCCGCATTAATACTAGCACTTGATATCTGATTGTTATGATTTTTTGCATATCCCAATGGTACTACCATTCCTTGTCGGTTCCCGAACCACTCGTTTCCCATGCCGGCTGGAGGAGGAATCTGCTGTGGCTGAGACCGTTGATTCGGGTTCGGGTGTCTAAAATTCGGGTTGAATTGGGCCTCCAACAACTCCGTTGACGTGCCCGGTGGGAAACTAAACATTTCAGATAACATTCCAGCGGTCTGATCATAAACTGGAAGCCCACTGGTTTCTTCTTCAAACGGTTGGGGTTCAAATCCTTGCACTCGTAATTTATCTCGACGGATCTGTTGAGCCATGTGTTGGTGCTGCTGCTGCTGTTGCTCCGCTTGTGATCTTTCGAACCCATTCGGGAAACTAAAAAGACTTTGGTGATGATAATCTTGGGACATAGAATTGGGATTTTCCGAGAGTTGCTGAAGAATTGTTGGATTAGTGTGACCCTTTGAATTATGAGATGTAACAATAGAAGGACGAGGTGGTGTACTTGTTATTCCCATGGCAGCGTAGTCTTCCTCTTCATCATCTCTTTTCTGCTGGGATCGGGTATAAAGATAGTTAAAACCGGTTTATAGTCATTAAAAGAAATCAAAAAAGAGATCATAGAATACATGAATTATTGTCAGGAGATGGAAAAGAGATAATAAGTGTGGCAAAGAGTAAGGGTTGAAGGGAGAGAAAAAGACTTTTTCTTTTTTTAATTCTTCAATAAAAATTTAGAAAATAATAAAAGGCTTCAGCTTTATTCATGTAGAGGCACAAACCTCTTAAGAACTTGCAGGTCGGAAAAGGGGTGCAAAGGTTTCTCAGATATCGTTTTCTCTCGTGGGATTTGAAAGCCAAAGTTGTATATGTGTCTCTCTCTCTCTCTTTCTTTCTCTGTCTCTATAGTTTCTGAGGCTGTCGTTTATCTATACTGATATCTTTCTCTTTCTCTCTCTCCTTTTTTTCTTTCTCTTTGTTGCTCCTCCTTTGCTTTGCAGTGAGTGCTGTATGTCTCTGCAATCGCCTTCTGGAAAGAGAATTGAACTATATAGCAGGAGAATATAAATATTAAAAATAAAGAAGATGGAGTTCTTTCATCAACTGTGACATGTATTGTGGTTTTATATGTGTAGTTGATTTATATGAAAATCACATATCTGTGTTTGTCTCTCTCTCTTTTTCATAGAAAGCAACACACCCTCGAGAGAGAGATAGAGAGAGATAGAGATGAGACATATAAGGGGAGAAAATAGAGAAGAGGTCGCTGTTCTTCTTCTACATCTCTTTGTTTCACTCAACTAATTTTATATTCCATTAAATAGTACTGGTACTAGTTTCGTTTTATTTCCTTGCTTGACAAATAAATTCTTAAAGTATCTGGATTTTTAGTCCATGGACGAAGATATAAAATACCTGAATTATTTAGTGAGATTTTGAATTGACAGATTTAACCTCCGAGTATACTAGAGCAACCCAAGATGTTGATGGGATAAGTGACTGACTATATATGCTCACCAAACCTCCCGAATAAATGTAAAAGGAAAAGATAAAGTAATAAGGATTCAACTTAATAGATATGATAATGTAAAAAAAATATACAATATATTTTAAAATATTATATATAACAAATAATCTACCTTATTTTTTTAGGTTGCTCGGGTATAACTTTTTATGGACGGTTACCATTGGTTAAACAAAAAGCGACAGTGCAAAACTGTTCACATCGTAAATTGAAGGTTTGTCACAGTTCACACATCATTTTATCCGATATCACTCCTAATTTTGTGTAAACGTTAATCTACTCGTTCCTAAATGATTAGTATGTAACTATTTGTACACAGTAGATAAAGCTTCAACTCCTTTTGTGAAATCAAAATTGCTTTCTTAATTTAGAAATTTCTTCCCAAATGATACCACGTCGTGACAAGAAAGTCCGGAAAGATAAACTTTTACAATTTAAAATGACATGGGAAACTGCTGTTGCATCTAATATTTTCAGTAGATAAACATTTAATCTGCCGAAGATACAATTTTCTTTAAGAAGTGTGAAATTAAGGTAGGTTAAAAAGAGATCTCAACGTCATTTTATGAAACGTTAATCTATCATTATCATAGCTTTGCTTACCGAACCAAGGCCTCAGCTAGTCAGCTTTTAGCAAACATGGGGTGTAATTTTTAATCCGATCCATAGCCCTTGGAAACCAATTAATAATACCATATTTTGAATTTATAATAAATAAGGATAAGATGAGCAGTGAGTCATCCCGATGACATTTTCTTATTGAAGAAGAAGAAAACAAAGAAAAAACATAATATATTTGGTTTAGTTTAGATGACAATTGTGTCCCTTATAACATTGCCTGCATGACAGTAGTGGCATATATACTGGTATAGTTGCTAGGGTCATGCCAGTCACTTTCTTCATTTCCTATTTTCTTTTTTACATATGAATTTAATTAACTTATATGCGGTCCGTATAATACGGAAGTATAAAATAGTTCTACATTATTAGTAAATTTACTCAGCTGTTGAGTTTACCCGTCTCATTTTTTATATATATTGCTTATCCCCTTATTATGGTTGATTTTCTATAATAAGCGACTTGATAGTGTATAAGTTATTTATTTAAAAGTTTATATGAACACAACAATAGGAAAAGAGAAGATAATAAAATTAGAGAAACCTAAAAAGAAGTCACGTGCAAATGGGATTATTTGTCTACAAAGTGTAAATGGTGAGCTGCAACGCTGGAGACCTGAAAGCCACTCATAACAGACTTACGTTTGGGTTTGAGGAAGACTAAATAGATTTACCCGCTTTAGTCATTGTCTTTCATTTCGGCCAATGTTTCATTCGCTTTCTCTGAATATTTTAATTTTACTATGATTATATCCTACGCGTATAGTACATTTCCCTTTCAAGAGTACCTTACAGAAGAATCCAAAGGTTCCTGATCAGTACAGGAGTTCGCTAATTTGCATATTCCACTTCTTTTTTTAACTCAGAGAAATGAGCTAAATAATACAAAATTAGAATTAAAGTAGCAGCTGGAAAGTACCACGTGTGTGGTGAAAGATAAAAGAGACTACATAAAATATATAGTACTTGGGGTGATAATTTGTGCCCAAACTCATTTAATCCGTCCAATCCATTCAAAGTTTAGCCGGTTACTGATTCATCTATTTTTGAACTCAGTCCATCTTGACTAAACCCATTTCAGTCCATCTAAAATTAGGCTGATTTTTAGCCCAAATTAATCTATGAGTAACTTTGCTAAAATATTTTCAAAATAATTCTTTTTTTTATTTGATATGTTATATATGACCATAAAAAAAGAAAAAAAGTCTTATTTTATAATTAAACAATTCATAGGAAAATAATACATATTAATTAAAGCTTGATAAGTGTTGCACGAATTGGGATATGACCCAAATTTTAGTTAATCTTGACCCAGCCCATCCCAGTTCAAGTAACTTGCATTTATTAACTCGAGACATTCTAATCTGTCCAAATCAATCCAAACCGCTCATATGACACCCCTAATAGTAATGAGTAGAACAAGAAGAAGAGTAGACATGATTATTATGTTTTGCGATAATTCTTTTTTCTAGTGCCACTTTTTTGGATAAGGGGTTAGTAGGCCGATCTTATAAGTTATCTGTCTAATTATTGATAGGTTATGTGCCATGTTATGTTTTGATGATCTAACAAACTTAGTGATAAGAACAAGGTGAGGAACATGTTACACATTCTCAAGGCTTAAGGACAACAAGTCTCAAATCGGCCCACAAGTTCCAACAAGCAAAGTCAAAGAGTTGTCATAGGGAACAAATGGATATCAGTTCCCTTGCTGACTGTACTAGTCAACTGCTCACAATTATAAAGTTGCTGCAACTGTTCCTCTGCACACACGCAACAGTGTGCACAGTGCAGCAGCCACTTTCTGGAACATGCCTTGTACCGGATATTGCTTGCATCATTCAAGTGACATCATTTGGATATTATTAATATGAAGCAATGAAGAAAATACACACTTGCACATTCAAGAATTAATCAAGTCTTCTCTCAAGTGTGTTGCTATCTTGCAAGTGATTTCCAGGCGTCAAGAACAAAGAACAACATAACGAAGGACCAGTTTCCAGCATTGTGTTACTATATGTCCCTAGTTGTGTTGCACCTTTGTTAGAGTGATTTACTTGTAATTCCTACTTAGCTTAGTTAGAAGCATTGTGTAGGAAACCAATTGTAAAACCATAAACCTTGTGTTTGTGTCTTGGCAAAAGTTAGTCGAGTTGTGAACTTTGTAACAGAGTCATTACAAAGAGGCTTGTAATAGAGTTATTACAAGTGAGTGGGGGATTAAGAGTTTAATTTCTAGGTTACAATAGGTTATAATCTAAAAGTTGCTCGGTTAATGAAGTTGAAATCCTACGAGTGTAGGTCGTGGTTTTTAATCCCGTGAGCTGGAAGTTTTTCACGTAAAACTCTGTTGTGTCATTTACTTATCTCTTATTGTGCGTACTCTGCGGGAACTGATAGAGAACTAAGTTCTCTATACAGTTTGGTGGACCCTAAGTTCCTATCAATTGGTATCAGAGCAGGTTCTTTCTATTAGGCTAACACCTAGAAAGGATCCAATGGCTGCTCTACCAAACTTTAAAGAAGGTCAATCAACCTACATACCACCAAGATTCAATGGAGTGGTGGAAGACAAAGATGCATGACTTTATCATGGTTGAAGACTCAGAGCTCTGGGATGTTATCTGTGATGGACCCTTCGTCCCTATGAAGACCACTATCGAACCAACAATAACAGTTCCCAAGACAAGGAAGGAATACAACGATGCTGACCGTGAAGCTATAGAGAAGAACTTTCGAGCAAAAAAGATCCTCGTTTCTGGTATTAGACTATATGAATACAACAGGATCTCTGCCTGTCAATCAGCTAAAGAGATATGGGAAGCTCCCCACACGGCACATAAAGGAACAACTCAAATCAAGCAGTCAAAGATCGACATGCTCACCACTGAGTATGAACTCTTCAGAATGAAGGATGATGAATTCATTCAAGAAATGCACACCCGATTCACCTCCATCGTCAATGAACTTTACTCTCTGGGAGAAATCATTTCAAGGAACAAACTTGTCAGGAAAATGCTTAATGTGCTACCTGGTTCCTGGGAAAGCAACGTCAATGCTATTACAAAGGCAAAGGATATGCAAAAGCTAACCATTGATGAACTTATTAGAAATATGAAGACATATAAAATGAAGAAAAAGAAGGACCATGAAAGAAGAGAACCCAAAAAGGAGAAGAACCTGGTCCTCAAGGCTGACAATAATGACTTAAGTGGTGAGGATGCTGAAATGGCTTACCTGACAAAGCGATTTTAGAAAAATAGTTCGCAGGAATGGAGGTATTCCAAAAAGGAGCAGCTCCAGCAAGCCAAGAGGGTATGACTTATGTCATAAACGTGAATAGCCATGACACTTCATCAAGGAATTTCATCTCCTCAAGCAAAACCAGTACAAGCAAAACACAGCAAAGCAGTCAAGAGGAACCTGGTTCCTGACAAAAGATTCAAGAGAAAAGAAGTCGCTGACAATGTGGTGAAACAAGCTCTTGCTGCATGGGAGATTCTTCCAGCGATTCTGGAGAAGATGATGCACAAGGTGATACCTCCATGATGGCAGTTGAAAGTGAAGCAACTGAATATGACTCTATCTTTGCCTTGATGAAAAAATCTGACGATGATGAAGATGATGTTGATGATGAGGTAAACTTTCTAGACGATCAAACAAATTTGAAGTCTTACTCTCAGAATAAGCTTATATCTTTGACAAATATTCTAATTGATGCTTATCACAGTCTTATAAATGATAAAAATGCTTTAACTGTGGAACCAAAAGAGGTAGAAAATGAGAGATATGATCTGGCAATCATAGTGGCTGACCTAAAAGAAACCATCGAGGTTCTAATGAAAGAAAAGGATGTTCTGATTAAAAAAATTAAAGACGCAGAAATGAGAGAGAGGACATGTTGATAGTTGTCATGGACCTAGAAGAAACAATAGAGGAATTAAAAAGGGGAAACAATTATGTGATGATCTAATGGGAAAGGAAGTTGCAAGTGAAGCACACATTAAGCTTGAAAATAAACTCAAATATGTGAAACCTAGTCTGTGTGCTAAACTTGAAAGAAACAGGTAACTTCAAGAAGATCTAGGCAGAGTTAAAAATGACCTAGAAAAATCTCTAAAGTGGACCTGGTCCTCTGATAAAATTACTACCATGTATGCAAACAATGGTGGGAACAGGCAGGGAGTCGGGTTCCAAAAGGAAAAGACTCCCTAAAATCCACATAAAAGTATGTTACTGTCCCTGACAACTGGCTTTGCAAGCAATACTGGACACTTTAAAGAAAACTGTAAAGCTAGAATTTAGTCCCAACAGAAAAATAAGATTTTTGCTGAAGAGGTAACTATTGCTAAGGAACCCGGTCCCTCCGTTAAAAAATGTGTATTTCCTACCTAGACAAGAAGAAGCTTAATTCGCCCTTTTCCTCAGTACAAGGGACCCCAACTTGTTTGGGTTCCTAAGTGAAAGGAAGCAGTCAAAAATGGTACATGGATAGTGGGTGTTCCAAG
Source organism: Nicotiana obtusifolia (assembly GCA_002018475.1). Lineage (NCBI taxonomy): Eukaryota > Viridiplantae > Streptophyta > Magnoliopsida > Solanales > Solanaceae > Nicotiana > Nicotiana obtusifolia. The sequence continues at coordinate 129,526 of MCJB01036826.1, forward strand.
CACATGACTGGAAGCATCGATGATTTCCTTTCACTCAAAGCCATGCAAGGAGGGGGTGTGTCATTGGCAATGGCAAAAAGGGATACATTCTGGGAGTAGGAAGAATTGGGAAGACACTCACCCACTCTATTGAAAATGTGTATTAGATGAACAGTTTAAAAATATAGCATACTGAGTGTCTCTCAAATCTGTGACAAGGGAAACAAAGTGGAATTTATAAAAAAAACTGCACAGTCACAAATATTGCGATTGGTGAAGTGGTCCTGATAGCAAAAAGATACAAAAGTATTTATGTTGCTGATTTTGAGTCCTCGCACAATGGAGATCTCATATGTCTGAGTGTTATTGACGATGATGCTAAATTGTGGCATAGAAGATTGGGACATCCAAGTTTTACGTTGCTGAACAAATTAGTCAAGAAGGATCTAGTTCGTGGGCTACCTAAGTCAAGTTTCAAAAATCACAAGGTGTGTGATGCATGCGTGAAAGGAAAGCAAGCCAGGTCCTCCTTCAAGCCCAAAAAGGAATTAAGCACCTCAAGGCCACTTGATCTCCTTCATATGGATCTGTGTGGACCTATAAGGGTGCCAAGTAGAGGAGGAAAGAAGTATATTTTCGTCATAGTGGATGACTACTCCAGATTCACCTGGACTTTGTTCCTCTGAACCAAGGATGGAACTTTTCTAGTGTTTACTGACTTTGTGATGAATATTCAAGTGAAGATGAGCTATAATGTTGTAATGCAAAATTTGACGAATTCTGTGCTGAAAATGGTATAAGTCATAATTTTTCAGCTCCAAGAACACCCCCAACAAAATGGTGTTGTGGAGTGGAAATATAGGACTATTGAAGACATGGAAAGGACAATGTTGATCGACAGTGGTATTGCAAAACGTTTCTGGCAGAGACAGTCAACACTGCATGCTGCGTGGTGAACATGTGCATGATCAGGTCCCTCTTGAACAAAACCCTGTATGAACTATTGAATGGGAGAAAGCCCAAGCTAACACATTTGAGGACGTTTGGTTGTAAATGTTTTCTTATCAATAATGGGAAGGAAGCACTGGGAAAATTCGATGCCAAAAGTGATGAAGGGATCTTTCTCGGCTATTTGTTACAAGTCAAAGCTTACAAGGTCTACTACAAAAGTGTTGAGGAAAGCATACATGTCATCTTTGATGATCATACCACCTATGTGGGAAAGATTCACATGATAGGATTGATCAAGACGGAGAGCAGTCAAAGGTACCTTGTGAAGTCATTGATATGGCAAATGAAAAGGTTGACATGATGAGTCAGGTTAAGGAACCAAATGAAGATGGTGCGGCTAAGCCTTCGACTGATATTGAGGAACCTGGTCCCTCCATCACAAATACTGAAGTAGAAAACAGAGTTGTTGATGCTGTGCAAGGAACCCATGATATTGAGTTGAGAAGTGGCACGTATGTCTACGATGGATCTCACTTAGAAGAACCTGGATCTTCTCGCAATGAGATTCAGGTGTCTAACTGGAAACACAAGAGTTCACATCCTCTTCAAAATGTGATCACTCCTCTTGACTCAGGGATTCAAACCAGATCAATGTCAAGAAATTCACTTGCCTTCTCAGCCTTTCTCTCTTAAATTGAGTCTTAAAATATCAAGGAAGCATTGAAAGATGCTGATTGGATTACTGCTATGCAAGATGAACTCCATCAATTTGAGAGTAACATCGTACAGCACTTGGTTCCTCAACCATCAGACAGAACTGTTATAGGAACTAGGTGGGTGTTCAGAAACAAACTGGATGAGTTTGGGAACACAACAAGGAACAAGGCAAGGTTAGTAGTTCAAGGCTACAATCAAGAAGAAGGGATCGACTATGATGAAACTTTTGCTCCAGTTACTCGAGTGGAAGCCATCAGAATCCTCATTGACTTTACATCTCATATGGAATTCAAATTGTTCCAAATGGATGTTAAAAGTGCATTTCTGAATGGATATCTAAAGGAGGAAGTCTTCGTCAAACAACCACTCGGTTTTGAATGTCATGAGCATCTTGAGCATGTATTCAAACTTGACAAGGCACTTTATGGGCTAAAGCAGGCCCCTCGTGCATGGTATGAAATGTTGTCAAAATTCCTCCTTGAGAATGGCTTTACAAGAGGAAAAATTGATAACAACGTATTCCTGAAAAAACGGGAGAGGAACCTTCTCATTGTGCAAATCTATGTTGACGACATCATCTTTGGTGCAACTAATGATTCTCTGTGAAGAGTTTGCAAAGCTTATGGGAAGTGAGTTCGAAATAAGCATGATGTGGGAATTAAATTTTTTCTTGGAACTACAAGTTAAGAAAACTCCTAAGGGCACAATGATAAGTTAGTATAAGTACATTAAAGAGTTCCTAAAGAGATTTGAGATGGAAAGTTCAAAAATCATTGATACCCCTATTGCCACTGCTACTCGTCTAGACATGGATGAACCTGGTTCTCCTGTGAACGATACCATGTACAGAGGTATCATTGGTTCACTCTTGTACCTCACAGCTGGTAGACCAGACATTGTATTTAGTGTGGGATTATGTGCTAGGTTTCAATCGGGTCCAAAGGAATCTCATCTAAAGGCTACCAATAGAATTCTACAGTATCTCAAAGGAACGCAGGACCTGGTTCTCTACTACCCTTCAGGAGACAACTTCGACTTGATTGGATATGCTTACGCTGATTATGCTGGTTATCTAGTGGATAGAAAAAGCACTTCTGGCGTGCCATATTTTCAGGGATCATGTTTGATTTCATTGGGTACAAGGATATAAAACTGGTGGCTCTTTCAACTGTAGAAGCTGAATATGTGGCAGCTACCTCTTGCTGTGCTCAATTGCTGTGGATCAAGCAGCAACTAGAGGACTTTGGAGTATTTCTAATTGTGTGCCACTACTGTGTGATAATACCAGTGCTCTCAACATGGCAAAGAACCTAGTTTAGCATAAGAGAACAAAGCACATAGATGTGCGACATTATTTTCTCAGAGACAATGTTAAGAAAGGTCTTATCCGCATGAAGTTCTGCAAAACAGAAGACCAAGTAGCAGATATCTTCACTAAAGCACTGAGCATAGAGCATTTTGAAAAGAATCGATTGGCACTGGGGTTAACAAAATCAACCTAACACCTGGTCCCTCAATGATTGCCTATGAAAGATGAGCAGGTAAAATAGCTAAAATTTGTTTTCTGGCAAGTTCTAACTGATTTCTATACCGTTTCAGGTAGACACATATAGCAATTACAGAGCAAACAAGAAGTCTTTGCATCTTGGTAAAAGAATGAGGCTCATATATACAAAGCTAAGTGACAGAACCTGGTTCCCTTGACTCAGGTTAGTAGTTCCTTTGTACTCTTATACAAATCTTTTTTAACGGCTGTAAAAGTACCACATCATTAAATTTTCAGTTTCTCTCTTTCATCTCTTTAGAATCCAAAAGTCGTACCCGTTACTAAACGACCCGTCTACCGAGCAAATCTATACCCGTTTTGTAACCGGTCCCTTACCCTATTTAAATAAATCCAAACGATGTCTTTTTCATCACTATTTACATCAAAGCCAAAAATCCCATTTTTCTCTCAAAACCAAACACCATTTCTCCTTTCCTCTAACTGCAAATCCTCACTATGTCAAAAAATCTAGAAACCTCAAACATTTCCAGTCAAGTCTCCACTGTGTATCCGTTTATGTCACCCAGTCAAAACCCTACACCAGACCCCCAACCACCTACTACTTCATCTCCAACCCATTCTAGTTCTGGTTCTCACCGGATTCGCAAGACTCAGAACCCCAAAAGGTTCGTTTCTCAGACCTCGCCTTCTACTTTGCTAGAAAAAATGAAAGAGGGAGAGATAGTGGATGGTGACGAAAGTATAGGAAGTTTCAAGTCTGATAATTGACTAGAGTGTTGAATCCCAACAGACTGGGGTCCGTAGCAGTAACGGTTCAGCAGTGACCATTCGAAGCTTCGATTTGAGCGTTACCAACTCCACAGGTAATATTCCTCCTGTATCTTCTAATCTACTTTGGGGGTAAATGAACAAGAGCCATTGAGAATATGTTGTTAATTGATGCTGAGGAGTTTTGGTTGGTGGTTGTGAGGATATTAATGAGACTCAGGGGAAAGGTAAAGGTCATCAGGAAGAGGGTAAGGAACTGGTGCCTCATGAAAATCTAGCACCTGATAGTACTACTGGGGTAACAATTGAGGGACATGTTCCCACAGCCCAAAAGGAGCCCTCTGTTCCTACTTAGGATGAAACTCCCTGCTCTACAAAAGAGCCCCATGTCAGTACTGATCCTGCTCCTTCCCCTCACTTTAATGCTGAGCCGTTAAACTTTGTCATTCCTAAGATGAGATCTCAATCTGAAGAGAAAAATATTGAGGAAGACTATGATAATATGCCTGCAGCAAGCTTCAATGCTGCTAGAAGTGGAAAAGGAGTTCCCAATGTACCTACTCTTAAAAGATCTACTACTAGGTTGCAAAAGAAGGAGGCGCTTGAAACTGTTTTGAAGAAAAGTTAATGATATGCTATGCGTCCTGTTATGTTTCGATGATCTAACAAACTTAATGATAAGAACCAGATGGGGAACTTGTTACACATTCTCAGGACTCAAGGACAACAAGTCTCAAGTCAGTCACAAGTTCCAACAATCAAAGTCAAAGAGATGTCAGAAGGAACAGATGGACATCAGTTCTCTTGCTGATTGTACTAGTCAACTGCTCACAGCTGTAAAGTTGCTGCAACTGTTCCTCTGCACAAGCGCAACAGTGTGCACAGTGCAGCAACCACTTTCTTCGACATGGCTTGTACCGGATATTGCTTACATCATCCAAGTGACATCACTTGGATATTATTAACATGAAGCAACGAAGAAAATACACACTTGCACATTCAAGAATTAATCAAGTCATCTCTCAAGTGTATTGCCATCTTGCAAGTGATTTCCAGGCGTTAAGAATAAAGAACACATAACGAAGGACCAATTTCCAGCGTTGTGTTATTATATGTCCCTAGTTGTGTTGCACCTTAGTTAGAGTGATTTACTTGTAATTCCTACTTAGCTTATCTAGACGCATTGTGTAGGAAACCAATTGTAAAACCATAAACTTTGTGTTTGTGTCTTGGCTAGAGTTAGTCGAGGTGTAAACTTTGTAATAGAGTATTACAAAGAGGCTTGTAATAGAGTTGTTACAATAGGTTGTAATCTAAAAGATTCTCGGTAAGTGAAGTTGAAATCCTACGAGTGTAGGTCGTGATTTTTAATCACATGAGCTGGCAGTTTTCTACGTAAAACTCTGCTGTGTCATGTACTTGTCTCTTTTTGTGCATACTGTGTGAGAACTGATAGAGAACCAGGTTCTCTATACAGTTTGGTGGACCCTAAGTTCCTATCAATTACTATTAACCAATTAATAAATGCATGTAAGAGGGGGATATGACAACTTACCTCCTATATATCCTCTTTTGGAATGAATATGCTCTTCTTCTTTCTTTTTTTTCTTTTTTCTTTTACATTTGATCTTGATTTTTCTTAGATTAAAGTTTACTTAGTGAATAATTGTAAAGAAAAGAGAACTCCTCCGTTCAAATACTGAAATAAGAGATACCGGTAACTAAAGTTTCACTTGTGAGACTGACTGAATTCAGATAGCACGCTCTGATCACATTGCCATGTACAATCACAATTAGTTACATTACACACACACACACACATATATATGTGTGTGTGTGTGTGGGTGTGTGTGTGTGTGTGTGTGTATATATATATATATAGATAAAAAAATCGATCTTGAGACTAATTAATTCAAAATCGATCTGATAAGTGAGAATCGCTTCTAAGACTAAAGTCATGAAACAATGTAACAAAAATGTGTGCCTGTACTTGTACATTTTGTTAGTTGATAATCTAACATGGAAGTTCAATATTGAGTAAATCAAGAAAGGGGACGATTAATCTTGCTTTGATGTCATATACTCTATCCATTCCATTTTATGTGATAATAATATTTTTTTATTAGTCCGTCAAAAAAATATTTTTATATTTACATTTAATTTAGCTTTAATTTTTATTTTTATTTTATTATTAAATTATCGACCTCTACTTTTCTATTTTACATCTTAATTGCATGTTTTATTTTATTTTCCAAATAATCGCATGTTTTTAGCCAAGAAAATCTCATAGTATATGCTTAAAACCATAAGTTCCATAGATTTTTTAAAATTAAATGTCACGACCCAATTTTCCTATAGGACGTGATGGCGCCCAACGTTGCCTCTAGGCAAGCCAACAGTGAATTAACCGCGTGATTATTTCTTTTAACAATTTAGAAATAGTTGATTTTTTTTAGTTATTGGTTAAATAAGAAGAGAAAAATTAAATAACATGAGAAATAGACATCTTTAAAAGCAAATGAGGTGAAGTAAATAATCAAAAATCACCAAGTGTCTACTAGCATAATCTCCAAGACCCGGTATCACAAGTGTATGAGCTATTAGTAGAATATACAAAAATACTACACTACTGTCCAAAGTGAAATGGAAAGGAAGTAAAAAACAAAAGGAAGACTTCGGGTGCTGCAGAACGAGCTGGGGAGGCAGCTCACCGCAAAGTCTCGTGGAATCAAGTGTGTGCGCCGGGATAATAACCAGATGCACCTGCCTCAGATCCTGCACGATTAGTGCAGATGTGTAGCGTGAGTACATAAACAACATGTACTCAGTAAGTATCTAGTCTAACCTTGAAGAAGTAGTGACGAGGGATCGACTTTGACACTTTCTATGGGCTAACAGTAAAATGCCGAGATTTTTAATTAAGCGTGAGCTACATAAATGAAACTGAAACTCAATAACCAGAAATAAATAAACAGCTCTTTCACTAATAGTAAATCCCAAATCAATTTTCATTATTTAATAGTTTAATCTCTCAAGCCAATGAAACAATATCAAGTATAATCGGGCTCCCAGTATTATTACGTACCAATTATGTTGAAGTCGTACGACCCGATATAAAATATAAAAATATCTAATGTATGCTGCCGAGGGTCGAAAGACACGAACCATAGATGCCTCTATTCTACTGTCGAGACGTTCGGTCCACTCCACAAGAAGAGATGATACTTTATAAATATCTGATTTAAAAGTTATTATAAGACCAATATACAAAGGAGCACAAATTCTTACTAATGGTCAGATAACCCGCCACAACTCAAATAAATGATATTCATTCCTTTAAAATTTTGTTATCAAGTTACAACAAAATTGAAGCACTTTAATTAACAATTAGGATTCAAACATTACAAGTATTTCATGATTTGGATCCTAAAATATCCGGACATTAGCATAATTCGTAGCTACGCACGGACTCTCATCACCTTGTGCATACGTAGCCCCACATTTGGAAGCACATATTAATTCAAATCATCTATGGGGTAAATTCTCTCTTACAAGGTTAGAAAATAACTTACCTTGTCTCAAAGCTCACTTTCTGGTCCACAACTATGTTTTAAATCCTCAACTCGGTGCCAAACAACTCGAAACTAGCCAAATGTTATATAAAATAATCAATACATATTAAAAAGTTCATTTTCTAATTACTAGAGTAATTACCCAACCCCAATTGAAGAATAACTAAAATTTACCCTCGGGCCCACGTGCCCGGATTCCGAAAATTTTCAAAGAAAGTTGTTATCCACAAATTCACGAACTCAAATATATAATTTTCACTAAATTCCATAACTATTTTCCTAGTTATCAAAACCTAGATTTTTCATCTAAACCCATAATTTTCACCATTTTCCATGTTAAAATCTACCCATAAACTATGTTTTAAACTCATATTGTGTAGAAATTACTTGCCTAAAAGTGCTACGTGAAAACCCCCTTCCAAGAGCTCCATAATTTCCCCAAGAAGTGCAATAAATGAACCCTAAATGCTCAACCCCGACTTAAATGAAGTTCTGCCTTCAGCGTTTTTTGCACCTGCGGTGTCTCTACCGTATTTGCGGTACCGCACCTGTGGTACTATATCTGCTTTTGCGGAGTTCCTCAAGCCCACGAGGGCCGCTTCCGCGGACGGGATTTCCGCATCTGCAGTCCCGCTTCTGCGGCAAGCGCGCCGCTCCTGCGGCTTGAGCCACTTCTGCGTCCTCCCCAATCGCACCTGCGCGTTCGCTGGTGCACACGAAAACCCGCATCTGCGGTCCATGGCCAAACATTCCAAAGCCACTTCTGTGACCCAACCCACCTACGAGCTCGCACCTGCGACCTAAAGCTCACAGGTGTGGGCACACCAGAACTGGTGCACCATCAGCGCTTTTCAGTCTCAACTCAATACGCGCAACGTATGAATGGCATCTGGGGACCCGGAGGCCCCTTCTGAACGTACCAACAAGTGTGAAATCATAAAACGAACTCGATCGAACCCTCGAAACGCATAAAACAACCTCAAAACTAGGAATCACACCTCAAACCAAATTGAATGAACTTAGGAACTTCAAGTTCTTTAGCATACTCCGAGCGCGCCGAAACATATTTAAACTACTCGAAATGACTCTAAATTTTGCGAGCAAGTATTATATCACCAAAAGAAACTATTCCAAGGCTTAGAATCCTAAATAGACCTCGATGACACCAAAAACTACTCCAAACCAAATTCAAAGAACTTTAAAACCTTTAATGAGCCAAGTTTCACTATTAAGCGCCAAAGCGCTCCCGGGTCATCTAAAACCCGATACGAACCTATTGGAACCGTCAAATCCCGATTCTGAGACCGTTTACTCAAAATCTTGATCAAAGTCAAACTTAGCCCTTTTTCTAACCTTAAGGAACCAAGCGTTTCTATTTCAATCCAAACCCTTCCAAATCCCGAACTAACCTTCTCCACAAGTGATAAAATAGTAAAAGCACATACGGGGAGTCTTATTTAGGGGAACGAGGTTCTAGAAAGCAAAATAACCGGTCAAATCGTTACATTCTTCACCTCTTAAACAAACGTTCATCCTCGAACGAGTCTAGGACCATACTTGGGACGTTGAATAACTGTGGATATCTACTCCGCATGTCCTCCTCGGCCTCCCAAGTTGCCTCCTCGACTAGTTGGCCCCTCCACTGAACCTTTACCGCATAAATCTTCTTGGACCTCGACTGACGAACTTGCCTGTCAACAATAGCAAGTGGTTCCTCCTAGTAACCCAAGCTCTCATCTAACTGAACCATTCTGAAGTCTAACACATGTGACCTGTTGGCATGATATCTTCGGAGCATAGACACGTGAAAAACCGGATGAACTCTCGATAGACTGGGAGGCAAAGCAAGCTCATAGGTAACCTCCCCAACTCGTCCCAACACCTCAAATGGACCTATAAACCTTGGACTCAACTTGCCCCTCTTCCCAAACCTCATGATCCCCTTCATCGGCAAGACTTTCAAGAGAACCTTCTCGCCTACTGTAAATGATAAATCACGTGCCTTCTGATCCGCGTAACTTTTTGTCTGGACTGTGCTGTATGAATTTGATCTTGAATCAACTTTACCTTTTCCAAGGCATTCCTCACCAAATCAGTACCATATAACTTAGCCTCGTCGGGCTCAAACCATCCGATGGGTGAACGACATCGCCGACCATAAAGCCTCAATTGGAGCCATCTCGATGCTAGACTGATAGCTATTGTTGCAAGCAAACTCGGCCAAAGGCAAGAATCAATCTCACTACCCTCCAAAGTCAATCACACATGCTCCAAGCATATCCTCCAGGACCTGAATTGTCCGCTTTGACTGCCCGTCGATTTGCGGATGAAAGGATGTGCTAAGCTCTATCCGGGTCCCCAACTCACTTTATACTGCTATCTAGAAATGCGAAGTAAACTGAGAGCCTCTATCTAATATAATGGAAACTGTCACACCGTGCAATCGAACTATCTCCTGAATATAAATATGGGCCAACCTCTCTGAAGTATACGTGGTCACAACCGGAATGAAGTGTGCCGACTTGGTCAACCTGTCGATAATGACCCAAACTGCATCAAACTTTCGCAAGGTCCGTGGTAACCCAACTACGAAGTCCATAGTAATGCACTCCCATTTCCACTCAGGAATAGTCATCTACTGGAGTAGCCCACCTGGCCTATGGTGCTCGTACTTAACCTGTTGGCAATTTAGACACCTCGCGACATACTCAACTATGTCCTTATTCATCCGCCGCCACCAATAATGCTGCCTCAGGTCGCGATACATCTTTGTAGCACCTGGATGAATAGAAAACCGAGAACTGTGTGCCTCCTCTAGAATCCTCTCCCTCAGCCCATCAACATTAGGAACACATAGACGACCCTGGAGTCTCAGAACACCATCCTCACCGATAGTAACCTCCTTGGCCCCACCTTTAGTACCGTCTCTCTAAGAACCAACAAGTGTGGATCATTAAGTTGACGGGCCTTGATCTGCTCCAATAGTGAAGACTGGGCAATGACACATGCCAGACCTCGTTGGGCTCTAAAATATCCAACCTCACTAGTTTGTTGGCCAAAGACTGAACGTCCAAAGCCAATGGCCTCTCCTCCGCTGAAATGAATGCCGAGCTACCTATACTCTCTACCTTTCTGCTCAAGGCATCCGCAACTATATTCGCATTGCCCGGATGATAAATGATGGTGATATCATAGTCTTTTAGTAACTCAATCCACCTGCTCTGCCTCAAATTGAGATCCCTTTGCTTGAACAAAAGTTGCAAGCTGCGATGATCAGTGTAAACCTCACAAGACACCCCGTAAAGGTAATGCCTCCATATCTTAAGAGCATGAATCATTGTAGCCAACTCCAAATCATGCACCGGGTAATTTTTCTCATAGGGCTTCAGTTGACATGAAGCATATGCAATAACTCGCTCCTCCCGTATCAATACACATCTCAAACCAACGCGTGAAGCGTCACAATACACAGTATAAGTCCCTGAACTGGAAGGTAACACTAACGCTGGTGCTAAAGTGAATGCAGTCTTGAACATTTGAAAGCTCGCCTCACAATCATCTGACCATCTGAACGTGAGCACCCTTCAGGGTCAATCTAGTCAAAGGTGTTGCAATAGATGAGAAGCCCTCCACAAACAGGTGATAGTAACCTGCTAACTCCAAGAAGCTCCTAATCTCGGTCGCTGTGGTAGGACGAGGCCAACTCTAAACCGCCTCGATTTTCTTGGGATCAACCTTAATACCCTCTCTCGATACGACATGTCCCAATAATGCTACAAAATCTAGCCAAAACTCACACTTGGAGAACTTAACATATAGCTTCTGTTCCCGCAAGGTCTGAAGCACCACTCTCAATTGCCGTTTGTGCTCCTCCATGCTGCATGAGTAGATCAAAATGTCATCAATGAAGACAATGACAACGATTCAATATATGGCCTGGACACCCTATTCATCAAATCTATGAACGCCGCTGAGGCGTTAGTCAAACCGAAGGATATTAATAGAAACTCATAAAGGCCATATCTAGTCCGGAAAGCAGTCTTCGGAACATCCGAATCCCGAATCTTCAACTGGTGGTACCCCAATCTCAAATCGATCTTAGAGAACATCCTGGCACCTGTAATCGGTCAAACAAATCATCAATACACAATAAAATGTACTTATTCTAAATGGTGACTTTGTTCAACTAGCGGTAATCAATGCACATCCGCATAGTCCCATCTTTCTTCTTCACAACTAACACCGGTGCACCCCACGACGATACACTCGATCTGAAAAACCCGTTTGCTAGCAACTCCTCAAGTTGTTCCTTCAACTTCTTCGAAGTCATACGGTATGGTGGAATAGATATAGGCTGGGTACCTGAAGCCAAATCAATGCAGAAATCAATATCACGATCTGGTGGTATGCCTGGAAGATTAGAAGGAAACACATCGGTGAACTCCTAGACTACGGGCACTGAATCAATTGCTGGTGTCTCTGCAGTAGTATCTCGAACATAGGCCAGATAAGCCAAACAACCCTTCCCGACGTATGTCGAGCCTTCAGAAAAGAGATAACCCGATTGGATGTACTAATGGATGAGCTCTTCCACTCCAATCTAGGCAACTCTGGCATCACCAAGGTAACAGTCTTGGCATGGAAATCAAGGATGGCATGATATGGAGACAACCAGGCCATGCCCATGATGACATCAAAGTCGGTTATATCAAGCAACAGAAGATCCGCTCTAGTCTCATAACTACAGAATGCAACAAGACAGGATCAATAGATCCGATCCACAATAATAGAATCGCCCACAGGAGTGGACATATAAATAGGAGTACCCAAGGAATCTCGAGGAACATCCAAGAAGTGAGCAAACAAAGATGACACATATGAATAGGTAGACCCTAGATCAAATAATACCGAAGCATCCGTACCGCAGATAAAATAATACATGTGTGATCACGACATCTGAGGCCACTGCATCTGGTCTGGGCAGAAAATCATAGAATCTAGCTGAAGCGCCACTCGACTGGCATCCACCTGCCTGGCCTCTTCCTTTAGGATGGCCCCTACCCACCTGCCCTCCGCCTCTGGGCGGCCAGATGGCTGGTGCGGTTACTGGTGCTGTGATCATAGGTTGAGAACCCTGTTGCAGTGCCTTGCCCCGAAGCCTGGGGCAGAACATCCGCACATGGCTGAGATCCCCGCACTAGAAACAACCTCCCGGTACGGTAGACTACTAACCTGAAGTCTGACCCTGATTGCCTAAATACCCACTAGAAGGACCCCGAATAGCTGGTGGGCGGTAGGAACTCTTTGGCAATAGCGCAGAAATAGGGTCGCACTAGAGCACCCCGAGGAAGCAACAGTGCTGGATATGTGGGCCTGCTAGGGTGACCTCTCCCGAACTGACCTGTGCTCCCAGACAGGGCACCACTGAACCCTTCGGAATAACGGAACCGCTTGTCCCCGAACACCTGCTCTCGGCCCCGCTTACTGACACCCTCGATCCTCCGAGCTATCTCTACAACTAGCTCGTAAGAAGTCCTCATCTCAACCTCTCGGGCCATGGTGACCTGGATACCAGAATGCAACCCTGCAACAAACCTCCGCACTCTCTCTGCATCAGTAGGAAGTATCATAAGTGCATGGCGAGATAACTCATAGAATCTCGCCTCATAGTCGGTCACTGACACCTGACCCTGCTGGAGCAGCTCAAACTGAAACCTCAACTCTTCCCTCTAAGAGTGTGGAATATACCTATCCAAGAAAAGGCGTGTAAACTGATCCTAAGTCATGGGAGGAGAACCTGCTGGTCTGCCAAGAAGATATGACTGCCACCACCTACGGACCCTGCCCTCAAGCTAGAAGGTAGTAAAATCCACCCCATGTGACTCCAATATCCTCATATTGTGCAGTCTGTCCCTGCACCAATCAATAAAGTCCTGGGGATCCTCGTGTCACTCACCCCCAAAGACAAGACGTTGTAGCCTGGTCCATCTGTCCAATAGCCTCTGCGGATCACCGGCCGCAGCTGGTATGGGCTCCGGTATAGCTGCTGCCACTAGCTTGGCTCCGCCCACAGGTAGTGTGCCCGGGGTATGATATACAGCAGCTGCATGCCCAGGAGCCTGAGCAGTAGGGTTATGCGCTCTCCCTCCCGCCTGAGATGTGGCTGTGTCTCCTGAAAATAAACCAGCCTGAGTCATAGTGTCCATGAACCGTAACATACATCCCATGACCTCCTAGAAGCCCGGTGCTGATATGAAATCTACCAGGCCGGGCTCCGCTGCAGGCACCTCGCCCTACTCCTCAATAATAGGATCCTCTACTGAATCCGCTGGTGGCATAGTTGGAGCAGCTCTTGGACGTCCTCGTCCCCTACCTCGGGCTGGTGCCCTCCCCTCGCCTCTGCCTTGGCCTCTAGCAACAGGGGGAGCAGCTCCTCCCAGGTCTGGAACATCTGCTGTGCGCGTTCTCACCATCTGTGAAAGAATAAGAAAAAAATACTTAGTATAACATTCACTACACGATAGGAGATAAAGAAAGAGTAGTTTCCTAACACCCTATAGCCTCTCGAAAATAAGTACGGAAGTCTCCGCATCGATCCGCAAGACTTTATTAGGCATGCTCATAACTCTTGAGACCTACATGAACTTAGTGCTCTGATACCATAATGTCACGACTCAATTTTCCTATAGGTCGTGACAATAATTTCATACCCAATCGAATTAGGTCACATAAATAAACAGATGAAGCAATAAAAATGGACATTTAAGCAATCCAAAACGTTAAATATGTTATATTTTTAATTATGAATTCAATAACTAAAATAAATTATGTATAAACTCGATAGCAAATAAAACGCATAATTTTCAAATGTCAATACTGCCTCTACAGGTGTCATAACTATTTGAATTGTATGTAAAACAAAATTATTAAGTATTTCAGAGAACTCTATGAAGGAGTAGAAGGGGGAGAGGTGAAACGTACCAAACATCAAAGAGGATTGATGGTTGACAGCCAAACTTTCAACCCAGTCTGTGGTGAGCTTTAGGGTGATGTCACGTGGTTCTCACACCTCCTCTTCCTCACACGCTTGAAACTTGATTGGACCACTTCATCATTGAAAATCTAACATTTACATCAACTTCACACATGCCACCCCTTTCCTTCCGCTACTTTTTATAATTATTATTTCGACTTAATTGAAGTCTAAAAAGCAAAAATATTTAAATGAATCACGAAATGTCGCTTCAAATTTCAAATGGTACCGACCAATATAATTTTGTGCTAGTAATTTAATTAGCGCCTTTGTTTTTGTTTCCATACTTCCAATTATTGATTCTACCAAAATTCACGTGTTAAAGTAGAGGACTTTAAGATTGTAATAAGCATCACATTTTTTTTTATTTTAGGGGGGCATGCAAAAGCTAAAAAGTGTTTATATGTCGGTGGCTTGATTTAACTTATTTCGCAAAATAGTGAGGCTAGCCATAAATTCAATTCAATAAAACCTGACGGATGAACTAACACAATCATTTACAAGGTCATAAAAGTTGAACTTGATTCCTAAATTAATGCCGAATCAATCTTTTAATCAATATAACTCTAACAATATTGTAGTGAACAATTCTAATAAGAAGTTCGATATGCGAATGCAACTAGGAAAAAGCTTGATAAAGTTGCATTGAATTGAGTTGGATACTTTGTATCATATTCTACTGTCTTGTAAAACACTCGAAAGAAAGACAAGAAAATCGTCACATTATGATCTTTGATCTCTTTAACTTAAAATTTTTAACTCAAGGTCAACACTAATTTTTCGCACACATGTTTTGGTGATGTTACCTAAAGTTGAATTCCCTCAGAAGCTGTCTGACCTGATAGTATAATGTATCGAGCAAAATCATGTCCAAGATATTGAATACCAATATATATGAAGTAACTTATTGGGATTCTGTAATGAGTTCAAGTTCTGAAGCATTGTGTGAATTTTTTTTTTTCAAAACTATCAGGTCATTTATAATATAATTATAAATAATAATCTAATAATAAGTATAAAGAATGACTGGTAACTTGCTAAAAATGGTAACATGTTATAAAAGGTTGTTCACTCTCAGTGTATATACTATATTACTTAAACCCTTTTCAAATTAACAAATAATTCAGCAGAAAAAATATATATCAAAAGTTGCATCAAATGCATAATAAGAAAGAATTTGAGTTGCATGCATCGATAGTTCAATGAATTCTTTGCACCAATATAATATTTATGTAATTTAACCTATTATATCATTTATTTTAAGTTACCCATTAATACTATAAGATACAATTATTTTTTATGTGACCTGATTTTGTAAATATTTTTTTAATCGTGTCAGTTCATAGTAGTTAAACTCATAAGAAACAAGAGTACTATGTTTCCATGTCACGTTGTCAAAGCCAACTTTGTCTATTGCAACGTTAACCTCAAAAAATTGCGAAGTGGAGTAATAATAATACTAGTGTACTAAAGCTAAACCCTAGGTAAGGAGTGAAAAAGAAAGAATGGCGAAGAAGATGAAAGTGAGTTTTTCGTACGAGGAAGCGTCAACTCCAACGTAACTCCTGTTTTCCTAATGGAAAAAAGAAAAAAGGGGAATGATGCAAAGCAAAATAATCAATGGGAGGAGAATAGAATTGGAGCCTCCACCCCCAACTCACGCCCTACACAACCCTTGTTACGGTGGGTGTTCGAACAGTTTGTTTTAAAAAATTACAATTCAAACCTAATCCAAATAAGTGCGAATCATATTAGATTTTTACACATCACGCTGCACAATAGAAAAACCCATAAATGCTCGAATTCTTGCAATATTAAAAATGTACATTTTTCATGGTACTGTAAGTAATTTTATATATTGTAAGATGTTGAAATTTGGTATAACATGTTAGTAATAAATTGCATGATCAATGTATATTTAACTTAATATAAACAAAGGGTTGAAATGGGATGGTTTTTTTTTTTTTTTTTCCTTTTTTCCTTTTGGCATCAATCGAATCCATCTTTTCCTTTTACGGATGCTCTTTCTTTTCGTTCCTCCTTTTGAGAATATATTATACAAAAGCTTTATTTATTAGCAGTGACCACAGTTCCAGTGGAGGGACCTTCCTTGATCATTCTAAGTAGGGGTGTTAATGGTTCGGTTCGGTTGATTATTTTATAAAATTTGTATTATAATAATTTTTTGGTTATTTTATTATGTGTAGCCAAACTTAAATTTTTAGAAACCGTACCAATCATGTCTGTTTCTTTCCGGTATCGGAATGGTTCAGTTAATTTTTGATATTTCTTAAATATCATTTAAAAATCACTAGTAGAATCAGAATGCAATAACATACGTATTTTTATAGGACTTAACAAAACTCTCGAGATATTTTTACTATTTAAAGGGTGATGAATTAAGAAAACATGAAAGATGACTAGAGTATAGATCCATCAAGCGTAAAAGAAACTAAGCTAAGACAAATAATATATAAATCACACGAGTGAAAAGATATTTAGCAAGTTGGGACTGAAAAATAAGGTTTATAGAAGATTAAATATTCAAAAATATATATTTAAATCTACGAAAGGAAACATATTCAATAAATTATCGTTTGCTACTCATAATCGCTAGAATACCTTGTGTCTTACTAGTGAATATGCTGGAAATAGTTTAGTTTAATAGGAGTAGTTTAATAGGTTTAAGAATTACGATTTTTAGTTTAATTACTTGTTGCATGTAACCGTTTTCATAATTTGAATGCCCAAGGAAAATTTAATGCTTTATTATTTTTAAACTTAATATATAAATATATTTTTTCCATGTAAATTTATTTGGTGCGGTTCGGTATCTTTCGGTTCGTTTTCATAAAATAAAAAACCTACGCTAATTATCGGTACAGTTAATAATTTATATAAAAGCCTATCATTTTATTTAAAAAAACTTAAATTTTAATTCGGTGCGGTACGATTCGACAGTTTAATTAGTTTTTAAATATTCATTGACACTCCTAATTCTGAGTATAAAAAGTCAACTTCACGATCTTGACATTGTGGGTTCAACTTCCCCTTTCTATATTCGAAACCTAAACAATATAAAAACAAGAAAAAATGTAAATCTTTTAATTTATTGCACACAATATCTTTTTGTATGCGGCATAGATTATTCTGATGCAATTGACTGACCGGAGCCTTTTTGATGGATCATTCCTTGACCAACTTTTGCTGATGTTGCATATCTCATTTAATATCTCTTGCGGTCCAAACTTTTATGACACTAATTACCCCCTTTTAATTTTGAGGAGGAGATGCTGTTGAAAAAGATGTGCTACGTAAAAAAACTGTTTCACTGGATAGGCACTTAAGCAGCCAGCAAGCTAATATTCCACTACTTAAGAAAGATGAATTTTAAACACCAAACATTAATAGGTTCATTAAAATAAACCTAGCTAGCAACGACCATTTAAAACTTCAACATCTGTTATCATGATTATATGACAATAGATAGGTCTAGTTTCTTAAGAGCTAAATTTAGTAAGCAAAATTAGCATAGTCGCTTGGGTCATGGGATTATATGTGTTCAAATGGTCATAAATTTCAAGTTTATGTCTTATCTAAATTAGAACAATTAGCCAAATTTGTTATACTTAGTTACATATTGTCTAGAGATGGATAACTTTTTAGCTTTAAACTGACATTTATTATCATGTTAGTATATCAAGTGATAATATACTGTACCAAATGGATTATCCCGTTTAGGCGTAACATATTTTGCCACTTAAATCTGTTTGCATTTTTTTTTTTTAAAATGAAACCTTGGTTTAAGTCAATAACAATGTAGTAATACTTATCTTTTAATCGAACAATGTGTCCCAAAAATTAATATTAAAAGTTTTTTATGGTATATTTTTCCTGTTATTGCAACAATGCGGATATTACAATTTGCAACTTAATCTTCGTACTTGATTTATGTATATACTGCAACATAAAGGTGGATACTGGCATTTTCTCATGAAATGTTATAATGTTATTTTAATCTAAATTTCACTAACCTTAGGTCAGTAAATTAACGAATAGGAGTACTACTAGTCCAAGTAAACGCGTTATCTTGCAATTTTTTCTATGAAATATTGAAACATAGGAGTACTAGTCCAAGTAAACGCATCGCCTTGTCTATAGTTTATCCTGAAAATTTCAAAAGAGAAGGTAGACGTTTTGAAAATTTGATTTGAAAAAACACAAGTAAGTGAATATAAAACTAAGATCACATGAAAAATGAAATCCTAGTTGTTTGGTTGTAAAGAGGAAAGAAAAGATATAATACACAAATATATTAAAGATCACATAACCTTTCACCTAATGATGTAAAACAGCCTAACTAACGAAATTTCAATGAATTGAACTGGAATCTCTGTAGATTCTATATATGTATGCTGTTCTAATAAGAAAGCAAAAGAGGATCCAATTGCTATAAATCCACATATAGTTGGATATATTTTACTTAAAATCGAAGGCTACGACAACAGCCCCACCAAACATTAGATAGGTTAATTAATTTATTCAGTTTCCTCCTCTATTGGTCCAAAAAGTTGAAATCTATCTCCGTTTGGAGAACTTGTATTATGAGGAAAATCACTACAATAACGTCAGATGTTCATTTCAAAGGTGCTATTCATGTCATACACGAGTTCTCGTTTTATTTTAATGACTTAACCAATCACCTTTTGTAGCCCCAAAAAGCACACAAGTTTTATATTAATTAAGTATACATTTATTTTTATATGTTGGTCGTAATGTTGGACCGTGTAAAACAATGAACTGGCACTTGAACATTTGCAACTTGCGTAGCACTAAGCTTCATTAGCCAGTCAATGAAAAACGAAATCATTTCTGTTAGTAATAAAATTTAGCATATTGCATAAGTTTCTGTCTTGAGCAATCCAATACCGAGTTCAAAGAAGTAACTTATAATAATAATAGTGGTTTATTTTAAGATGTCGCGTGTAAAAAAAATACTCGTATTACTACTTTTTTCTTTTCTGTTTTGTTTTTGGAGGTTGGTGGGTCATGATATTGAAGGTGATTGGGTAGAAAATTAAAAGGGAGAGAAAGGCAGAGAAAGTTTCATTCGGTAATTATGGAACAGTTAAAATTAGGAAAAGAAAGGGTGGATTGTAGTAACAAGTATGAAGGTAAAAGAAAAGAAGAGAAGCAGAAAGAGTAAGCAGGGACTAAGGGTCTTTCTCAAATGAGTCACTTTCCCCATCTGATGATTACATTAAATAAAGGACCAACATTCTCATGGTATGCCTCCTCTGTCTCGATTAAATTAATTTTCAGCTTTTTCTTGTTCCCACTGTGTAACTTCATTGTTATAAGTATATATTCACCTCAGAAAACAGGAAATTAAAGAGAAGAAAGATAAAGATATAGAAAAAAGAGGGGAGCAATGAGGTGAAAATAGATGTGGGTGATGGACCCTATAAGGAAAGGGACATGAAATTATTGAAAGGCTGAAGAGGCCAAAGGAAAAAGAGAGAGTGGGAGTGACGGACTCTAATTTCTTTTCCTTACTTTTCTTTTCGGATTTTCAATCCAAACAATCTTCTATTGGCGGATTTTTGAGGGCCAATATTACAGGTATCCAACAACATCTACATGGTGGTCCAGAAGGGGGTCCACGTTGCCAGGCCGGCAGAGCATGGCCCAAGCCACGTGGGAGCTGTGGTCCATGTGGTCATGAGCTGTCAGCTGTTTGACACGTATGCAGTAGAAAACGTGACAGACTGTTACGGGGAAGGTTGAATTTTAATTGAAAATCCAGTTTCTAGCTTGTATCGCTAGCTAGGTGCATTAAAAAAAATGCAGCGACGTGTGTGAAGTATTTTGGATTCATACATAATTCGGGAAAAAGAAAGCATTTCAAGAGTAAGATATAAACAATGATCTTATGTAATTATTAATAATTAATTTTACCGTTCAAACTCATGACTAATTAAGGCTGTGGCCCACGGTGGGCCTGGCCCACGAACGGCCCGGGACCGCGGGTCTGGCGGGCCTAACGGGCCTGTGGTCGGGCCCTAGCGGTCCTGGGCCTCAAACGGGTAAAACCCGCGGCGGGCCGGGCTGCGCAAAAAGGCCCGCCAGGCCCGGGACCGCCAGGCGGGCCTGGGCCGGGCCCAACGGTCATTTTTTTAAAATTTTTTTTTTTTAAAAAAAAAAAAGTAGCTCAACGGTCAGATTTAAAATCTGACCGTTTGGGCTTAAAAAAATAGCCGTTTGGACTTTTAAAAATAGCCATTTTGGTCCCTAAACTTTAATTAAACCCCAAACTTTTTATAAATACACTTTTTACCTTTTCCCACCTATAAATACCCCCCATTCTTTCATTTTTAACTCACAAAATCTCTCAATCTCTCTCAATCTCTCTCTAATTATTTCCATAAGTGCTCATATTATTATTTCAATTTCAAGAAAAATTGTGAAGTTGGTGAATTGAAGTATTAAAGTCTTCAAGTCTTCAACAATATTCAATTTTCAAGAAGTTGTTCTTCAATCCGGTAACGTCGTTCCAACTCTTTAATTTTTAATATATTGTTGTGTTTGTTTTAATTAGCTTAATTATTTTTAAAATATTATTGTGTTTGTATTAATTAGATTAATTATATTTAATATATTGTTGTGTTTGTTTAAATTAGTTAGATTATAATTAATATGGATTTTTCATTAAAAAAAATGTTTGGTGGTAAGGGGAAGGAAAAAGCTAAAA
>MCJB01036837.1:0-17512 GCA_002018475.1 Nicotiana obtusifolia
ATCTGGAGTCCGGTCTAGCCTCGTCACTACCTCGCCGAGGTTAGGCCAGGCACTTACCAGCACATGGGGTCGGTTGTGCTGATACTACACTCTGCACTTTTGTGCAGATACCGGCGCAGCAGGTGTCGGACAGTAAGTAGACGGACTTCCAGTTTTTGGCGCGACTTCTCAGGTGACTCAAGGTAGGACTGCAGCCGTTCGCAGCTCTTGACGTCATCTGTCCATATTTTTGTATCTATTTCCATGTAGTTCGGAAATAGTACTTTTGATATTTCTTTCAAGACCTTTGTATGTAGAAAATCTTAGACTGTCTGTGAACACTGTGACACCAGTTCTTGGGGTAGTTTGTAAAGGACGGATTATACAGATATTAATGTTCTCCGCGTTATGTTATTTACTTATGTTGTAATTCACGATTGACTAATTATGCATGCTCACGTAATTAACGAAAGTAATTATCGGCTGGCCTAGCTCTCATTAGTAGGCGCCATCACGACTCCCGAGGGAGGGAGATTTGGGGTCGTGACAGAAAGTTAAAAGGACTTTTGATCATCTAATTCATGATTTTAATGATATTCGTGGAATTTTGAGCCTTTGGATAAGTTTTAATAGGGTATTGGGACTTATTAGTGTGATTAGACGGGGTTCCGGGTGCCTCGGGTGTGTTTCGGGGTGGTTTTAGACCATTTTTCCTCGTTTTGCAACTGCTGATGCTGGTGTCAGGTGTTGTTCTTCGTGAACGCGAAAGGAGGCTTGTGTTCACGAAGAACGATTATGGCTGCTGGGAAATTGTGCTATGCGTTCGCGAGGGAAGTACCGCGTTCGCGAAGGTTGGGGCTGAGGTTCATCACGTTCGAGGCAGGGGCGTCATGTTTGCGAAGGGAAGGCTGGGCCTGGAGATTTTGGTCTTCACGTTCGTGTATGGGTTGTCACATTCGCGTTGTGTCACCTGGGAGAGTATCACGTTCGCAAGCCTTGTCTCGCTTTCGCGAAGAAGAGTTTATGAGCTGGAGCTGGTTGTGCTCTGCGAACGCGAGGTCCAGGTCGCATTCGCGAAGGAGGATCGACTGGGCATAATGGTTTTTATTTTGGGACTTAGCCCATTCCTCCGTATTTTCACTTGGTTAGGCGATTTTTTGGAGCTCTTGGAGGGGATATTTTCATCATCTATTATGAGGTAAGTTATTCCCACTTGTTGCATGATAAATACATGAATCATTTATGGATTTAACATGGAATTTGTAGAAATGGTGGGATTTTGAAGAAAACAGTATTTGGTTTTTTTTACCACGAATTTAGACATGGAGTTCAAAATAAATTATATATTTGAGCTCGTGGTGTTATGGATAGTAGTTATCTTCGAGAATTTTCGGAATCCGGGCACGTGGGCCGGGGGTTGAATTTGTTCACTTTTCGAGCGGAGTTGAAAATTGTTATAAATTGTTAGATTACATGTTTTGGAGTATATTTTGATTTGTTTGGACGTGTTTGATTTGTTTCCAATTGTTTGGCATCGGTCTGAGGAGTTAGAGAGGCGTCAGAGCCGGCTATCAGATTTTAGAGCGAGGTAAGTCTCCTGTCTAACCTTGTGAAGGGAAAACTACACCATAGGTGTTATAATTGTTATTTGCTACTAGTTGTGGGTGCTCCGTACGCACGAGGTAAGGAGAGTCCGTACGTAGCTGAGATCGTGCTTATGCCCGGGTAGACTTAGAACTTTATCATGCAATAACTATATTATTTCAACTCAATTTATCAGTTTACTTACTTGAATTTGTAATTGAAATTTGATTTGGGATTATGTTGGGCAGAGCTTCATTACCTTGAGTTGTTTGGCGAGATATTCGATTGTTGGTAAAATTCATGCTTACTTTATACTCATGTTCTTGTGTTGCAAACATGTGGCCCATAATTCGATAAGTCTCTTCTCTTCTCGTGGATCGGACCGAACGCCTCAGCAGTATATTTGAGATGCATCTACAGTTCACGCCAGTAACCCTCGGCAGTGTACACATTATTCTGGATCGGTCCGTACGACCTCGGCATAACACGTGCGCAATATCTCTAGGAGTCCGAATATTCATGAGACTTCCCTTTTGACTGAGACCTGGCATTAACATGATAATCCTTACCTATTTGAGAAAGCGCTTGATATTCCTTATCTATTTATGATAGCACTTGACATTTCTTATCTATTGAGATAGCATATAATAATTGAGAATTCCACATGGGCATCATGCTGGAAGATTATGTTAGCTACGGTTCTTACCTCATTATTACTATTGTGCTTCATATTTATTTATGATTTATTACACTAATTTATTGGATCACTAGTAAGTGTCGATGTTGACCCCTCGCCGCTACCTCTACGGGATTAGGCAAGATACTTACTGGGTACGCGTCGATTTATGTACTTATGTTGCACTTCTGTACTGATGGTGCATGTATTTTCGGTGGTCATTTGGGCCCATGAGCACAGCTGTTGAGGGGACTTTATGGTGAGCCGCATTCCATGTTATGATCCGCATCACACGGAGTCTCCATCATTTTTATTTATGTTGCCTTGTCTATTTTACATTTTGGACAGAAGTCGTATTAGTATTGTACTTCCTAGTAGTTGCTCATGTACTTGTGACCGCGGGTTTTGGGAATTTCTAGTAGATATTATGGTTTTACTTAATGTTGTCACCATTTCTTTTTATGTTTATATATATTTTATATTTCTCTAATTTTCTATGCATTAATTTCCTTTATTCAAACAAAATCATGATTTCAAAGTAATAAAATTAATGATTAAGTTGATAGTTTACTGTTGGCTTGCCTGATGGCGACGTTGGTGGCCATCACGGCCTATTGCGGGAATTGGGTCATGACATCTAGCAACACCGGCACCGAGGATAGCATCATCAGTAACTGAAGCTCGTGTCCTCATCATCAGTGAGAGAATAGGATAAAAAAGGCTGAAACTCCGAAATCAATAAATTTGCACGATAAGGAATGAAAAATGTGGAATTTCCTAATTGTTCCGCAGCCTCTCAAAGATAAGTAGAAGTTTCCGTACCAATCCGCAAGACTCTACTAAACTTGCTTATGACACGTAAAACCTATGAACCTAGAGCGCTGATACCAGCTTGTCACGACCCAAAATCCCACCTTAAGGGTCATGATGCATCTAATCTCTAAGGCTAGATAAGCTTATCACATAATAGTTGCGAACAAAATATAACAACTTAAATATTAAATAAAAGCTGAAAAATACCATACATAGCCAAAACGAGGATATAATAGTCATAATCCCAAAACTTGGTAATACTGAGTCATACGCTCTACTGGGAATACACAATATGTCTCAAGTTTACATCATATTTGGAAGACATAAACAATGAAAAGAAGTAAAAGAGTGCGACTCTGAGGCCTGCACGCATAACAACAGGTATACCTTGAAGTCTCCAACAGCTCTGGCTTAACTCTCTAATGACCCGCAAGATCCGAGGTACCTGGATCTACTTCAAGTCATAACACTCACTAGTCAAATAACCTGTGCAAGATATCAACATAAAACTGACAACAGAAAATCATAACAGAGCAAATATCAATAACCTCGAAGAACGTGTAACAACAATTCAATATAAATTAGTCTGTTTTTGCCAACAAGATATCAATGAGTACAGGGCAGGTGATCGAATAATAAAAATTCAACCAACAACTCATAAAAACACAATCCGGGAATGATTAAGAAATAGGTGTGGGATCAAAATTACAACCCCGAATCCCACACATAAACAATGGTTTGCCTCCTGTATGTCGCCGTATGCACATAAATAGCCACCCTTATCTCGCCCCATGCATATCTCAATGAAATGCCTCCCTTATTTCATTGCATGCGCATCTCATTTACACAACAACAATCAACCCGCACATCAAGTTCGCATGTGCCACAATATCACCAAAACAACAATACCGAAGTCACATCAAGATGTAGCCTACGGCTCAACAACAAGGTGTACAATAGCATAACAATAACATAAGAGTGCGGAGATTATACAACAATAAAACATGTTTCATATAACAAATAACCCCAATTCAAGGCATATTAATATCCTAATGTCTAAACTGGTCATTTACCACACATACGTCCGTGTATACACTCGTCACCTCATGTACACGTCGCTTCACATAGTACAAATAATGCAAATTAAACCAAATCCCAAGGGATAATTCTCCCATACAAAGTTAGGCAAGATACTTACCTCAAAAAGCTCCAATCAATACTCTAAAAATCCCTTTCCTTTAATATTCACCTTCGCGCTGCTCAAATCTAACCAAAAGCAACCTAATAATATCAAACAATGTGAAAGAAACTAATTTTAATTAATAAAGTTAAGATCTTTCCACAATTTCCAAAACATCAACAAAAGTTAACCCCGAGCCCGCCCAGTCAAAGCTTGAGTCAAGGGGTAGACATCACTCATAACCCCATAAGTCCAATTATGTGATTGATTTTTAAATTCGAGTCTAATTCGACGCTCAAATCTCGAATCTTTATATTTTAAAACATAGTCAAAAATCCTCACACTTTCCTTCAAATCTTATTATTTGGATGCTACTGTTCCTAAATAAATCATGTTATAATATCAAAATTGAGTCAAAATCACTTATTCAATATCTTTTTATGAAAATCCCATCCTAAAATCGCCTCCCACCGGGTCTTGGGCTCAAAATGTGATAAAATGAGACTAAGTCCCGAAATCCCAACTTTTTGTTTAGCTTCAGAGTTGCATTTGCGACCTTGGGTTCGCAAATGCGATCAACCCTGCCCTAGTCCCCCTTCTGAATTGCAGGGCTGGATTTGCAAATGTGAAGCCTGCCACTTCCAGTCCACCTTTGCAATTGCGACATATCCATCGCAAATCCTGCTACCACAAATGTGAACCAGTGCTCGCATTTACAAGACCTGCAGCACCAACCAAAAACCAACAATCACTAAAATAGTCACAAACACTTCGAAACAAGTCCGAAACTCACTTGAGCCCCCGGGGCCCAACACCAAACATTCACTTAAGTCTAGATACATCATATGAACTCATTCGAAAGCTGAAAATACCAAAATAACATCCGAAATCACGAATCAAACTCCAAAATGCATAGAAATCAAAATGTAACTCAAGAATTGCTAAAATCACAATCAAGCGTCTGATTCCTATCAAACCAACTCAGAATGACACAGAACCTTGCACACAAGTTACAAATGGAAAAATGGACATCTCTAAAGACCTGAAACAAAAATCTGAACCCAATAGCTACAAAGTCAACCTATGGTCAAACGTAAAAAAATTTAAACCTTTATATTACAAACCTTTGACAAAAAGAGCCAATTCATCCTAGGAAGCTCCAAATTCAATTCGGAGCATACGCCAATATCCAAAATCCATAAAACATATTGGAACCATCAAAATACCATTCCGGGGTCATTTTCACAAAAGGTAAAGCTCGGCTAACACTTCCAACCTAAGCTTCCAAACTAGGAACCAAGTGCTCTAAATCTATCCAAAACCTCCCCGAAACCCAACCAACCATCCCCACAAGGCACATACCCACAATTACACATATGGGAAGCTTCAAATGGTAAAACGAGGCTCAAATACACAAAATGATCGCTCGGAACATTACAATGTATATAACCAAGAGGCTACATAGGTATTTAGGATAATGTTTTCCTTTTTTCATTAGATCATCGTGATATAGACTTGAGTAGGATTTTGGCATTCTTCTTGTCATTTTTATGCATTAGTGAGAACACAATTCTTTGTTTGGGCACTGCTAGCTTGTGATGATACCGCAGATGAGGTGTGAGATATTATTCTTTATTTTGGGGGTTGGCTAGTTTGAAGGACATGAGTGAGGTTGTGATTTGGGACTCTTTAGTCCGATATGTCCCTAGAGATAGGAGTGATGATACAGTGATGCTATGAGATAGCTATGTTTTTGTAGTTGGTTGCTAGCAGATTGAGCTGGTACCTCCACAACATTCGAGATAATTGGAGGTAGTGTTGACGATTTGGATGTTTTAGCAATATAGCTATGTAATAAGTGTTATGTGCATAAGGAATACACTTGCAAAGTTTGCTTGGATGCAAAGGAAATTGGGAATGCCTTAGCATCGATTTGGATGACTGTTACAATTTTATGACATAGACGTAATGATGAGATATCAATAGTTCATTAATTGGATGGAACATAATCTACCATCATGTTGATAGAATGAAATTGAAAAGTTCAGATGATCACATAGAGGATAGTAACCAAGGTTAGGTTACAAAGAGAGTTTGCGTAGGAACTAAACATGTGGGTTAACTCCTATGACAAGGTTTGAGGTTATATGACTTCTTATAATGTTCGTATGAAGAGTTTCATTCAATTTAGTGGAATGGATATGCTGGTGAGCATTTGCATGGCTTGAGCAAGGTGGCATAACTATTCCAAGGATGAAGAGATCTAACAAAAATTGTAAGATGTGTTACGCTTAGCACCATATAAGAAAAGTAGCTAAGTGCTAGTGTGAGGTCATGAAAATTAAGGATGAAAGGTTATTGTGGGTTCTGGAACAATGTGATTATGGCTCGGGGCCAAGTGGAGGAGCCTACGACTAGCCATCAGATCATTCGGATATATGTTGCTATAGTTCCTAGACTAAGGTAGACTTGTGGATTAGTTGTGATTTGGTAAGGGTAATATCAGTGTTGAATGGGGCAAGGAACTTCTAGATGTGTGATGTACTAAACATCATTGGCATGACAAGGTTGTTAGATGGCTCGGGTTTGTTATTCCTTGAGGATATAATGTGGAATGAAGAAATATTCACTCGGTTGTCTAAGGACATTGTTATCATTTTTGGCTATATGTGCAAGATAAGAACGAGTTGTTTGACATGTTCGATTACGTATCAGGGACTAGTGTAGAGTAATTGAATCTTGAAAATGGTTCTAGTGGGTTCGAGTTTCAAGATGTGCAATGTATGAATTCCCAGATGTTTCACCTGTTGAGAGTTGAGTTGGGCATTAGCATGTGCCAAGGGTTTGGAGCACTTCTACATCAGCATTGGTATGACTTTGCTGGATTGGAGGGATTGAAGGAATGATTCCAGGTTCATTTGAGCGCTCAATAGTGCGAACATTTTAGTCTTGAGGTACTTAAAAGTTTGTGATAGAGACGGAGGGGTCTACAGATTCTGTGAAGAAGTGGCTACATGCTTAATTCACTTATGGTGTGTCTTATGGGTTTTATTGTCTGTATGACTTAGTTAGATAGGGAGATTCAGACCAAGATCTTGATTGCGTGGAAGGGAACCTCAAGGAGCTTCAGATAGTGTGAATTCTTAGTTTGAAGTTAATGATGATTACATGCTTGGAAAGTTATTTCAAGACTGTAATTTTGTATTCATGAGTTGAGCCATCTTGTATGCTCCTAGATAATTATGTGATTTGAAAGGGACTATCCTACATTAGGATCTGGAGTTGCTAACGAGTTTCATAAACTCTAACATGGCATCATGAATGATATAATGAGTTATATGTGGTTGCCTAGATTTGCAAGGGTTGAGATTCATCATCGGCAGAAAATATGGGGTTGGAGGCAACACATATGATTTCACTAAGTGCTACAGAATTGTGTGACTGATAACTATTAAGATTCAAATTTGTATTGGTTGAACATGGAAAGGTTGATGAAAGTATCACTAGTATAAGGGTTCTTATGTTCATGAGGTTTAGAGATTGAATTACAAGGATATGGAACTGTATCTTTTAATGTGGACAGTGATAGTGTGTTGATGTCTAGCTAGTGAGTTATTTGTATATGATGTGGATGACTTCAGAAAGTTGGTGCTTGATAAGACACATGGTTGATAGTACTTGAATTGGGTAGAATATGCCTAACTGCTATATACTACATCTCACGAAGGTCTTCCAGTTGAGAAGTATGAGTCAAGAGGTTGTCGTCGTCGGTTATTGATGTTAAAGTGGTAATCGAGTTAAGTAAGGACTTCAGAAGTTTACATGTTTAAGTATTAGATGTATTTAGGTTCCATGAGGTTGTATCAGATCATGCGCGACTTGTGCAGATAAAGGAACATGAAGAATATAGTACAAGTGTAGCTTCTTGTTAATTGAAAAATAATAGGGTTTCACATACATCTGCAATCGGTACTGATGAGTTGAGATACTAGCGAGTCCCTATGGACTAATGGAAGGCTTGCTACATGCTTTGAAGGAATTCATGATCAGTTTGGGTGACTGGTGGTAGGCCAATGTGATTGCACGTTCGATTCCATGTCAGATTTGCTTGCACAATATGAGGTTTTATACAGATATATCATCTAGAAGATTTATAGTTATATGAGATACTTGCTCCATCATATTCAATGAGGGTGATAACCCACAATATGGTTGTGGTATGGTATTAGGTGCTTATGGGATATGTAGATAGGGATTGAGCTAGTTCTCTTATTCGCCACTTGACGGATAGCTTGAGCAGGGTATACAGATGCTACAAGACTTGTTATAAAGGTAATATCATATACTCAGGTAGTTACTGGGGAGATCATTATTTTTCCAATGATTTGGCATACAAGGGAATTTACTTGAATAGATTGCAACTCGTCGTTTAAAGATCAATATTGAATTTGGTGTCCATTGTAGCTTGGTTAGCTTGCATTTGAAGCTAATAGATCCAAAATCAGCACGATTAGACTTGGATAAGGTCAGTTTTTGACGGAAATGCTTCCAAGCAGCCGAGAATGGGCAATGGTACTCATTAGACGAGAGAAGTCCATTATTTGGAGCTATGGAATGTGGATATGAGTTTCTACATGTTTCTTTTATTACTAGCTGTGTTGTGAAACCTTAGAAGAAGGATTGGTTTGAAATGAGGGATTTTGCCGATACCAAGTTTGCAATAAGCAGCTAATGTCGCAATGATATAGCAATGGGGAAGGTCATTTATGGCACAATATAGGTTATTCAGGCTGAGATATTGGATACATTGTAACAACCTGATATGTTGTTTTGAGTTTTAGCTTTCCATTGCGTGATTTTAGAAGTTGCACATGCTCGTTTGATGATTTATGATTTGTGTTGATAGTTAATTTTGATTTTCCAAAAGTTTATATGTGTTTTAGAAGAGATTCTAATTTTAGAACTTTAATTTTATTGGAAAACAACCTTTGTTAAGTATTTTGACGATTTCGGTAGATTCATATAATTTTGGACTTGTACGCATGTTTAGTTGGGGTCCCCGATGACCCAAGGCTGTTTCTGTGCTTCTAGTTAAAGCTGGAAATTTGAGTTCATGAACATTTGAATCTTTCAGTTTTGAAGCTTAATTCTTGAATTTTGATGTTAGTTTGATGTTTTGAGCTTACAAGCGATTTCGTGTAAGATAATTATACTTTTATAGATGTTTGGAATGGGACTCCATGGGCTCGGGTGAGCTTTGGAGTAGTTGCAAGTTGTTTTTCTATATTTTTCTATTGCTCGTGCTGCAGTTGTTGCTTGCGATGACCAGCTCGCAAATGCGAGATTCACATTTGTGAATGCTCACTCGCATTTGCGAGATTTGGGGAAGGGGGCTCAGCTTCGCAATTCCGAAGGTGGGATTGCATTTGTGATTTTAGCAACAACAAACCTCCAGTCGCATTTGCAACTTTAGTGACTCTTCGTATTTGCGACCACTGGTTCACATTTGCAAGCTTCGCAATTGCGAACAATAGTTTGCATTTGCAGTATTAGCTACAGGGTAAAAAAGGAAGGTTTCCGAGATTAGCTCATTTTATTCCATTTTTGAGACACAGACTTCGCTAGGATGAATTTTTTGAGAGAATTTTCTTCTCAACTTCAAAGGTTAGTAACTTTAACTTAGTTTTGATTAATTTCCATTATTCGTCATAAATTTTGACCCCAAAATCTAGGATTTTAAAGAGTAGAAATAAGGTTTTTAGGTAGTAACTTAGCATATTGAATTCTTGGAGATTTAAACCTTGATTTGAGGTCAGCTCTCGAAAAAAATCACATATTTGGACTCGGAGATGAATGATTAATTGGGACTTGGTCTTGATTTTGCATTTTGACCAAGCGGGCCCAGGTTGACTTTT
Organism: Nicotiana obtusifolia; assembly: GCA_002018475.1. Classification (NCBI taxonomy): domain Eukaryota; kingdom Viridiplantae; phylum Streptophyta; class Magnoliopsida; order Solanales; family Solanaceae; genus Nicotiana; species Nicotiana obtusifolia. The sequence continues at coordinate 10,148 of MCJB01036837.1, forward strand.
CCAAATATGTTAAAAATAGAACCTTTTTAGTATTAGGATGTTTCCTTAAGGTTGTTTTGATTTGTTTGAATATTATTTGACTAGATTCGACTTGTTTGAAGGCTTATTTTAAAGGTAAAGCAGTATTGGAGGATTGGTTTGTTCCGAAAAGAGGTAAGTATTGTGGTTAACATTGACTTGAGGTAATTAGTTTGTAAATGTCTTATTTGCTATGTATTAAATGTGTTGGGGGCTACATATATACAAGATGACGAGTGCATATGCATTGGCATGGGTTAAAGCATACCGTTAGAATTAGGTTTAGTTCTTTGTTTGTTTATTTCTTTTGTTATTATCTTATGCCATGTTGGATTGTGAGACTACTTGATTTTTTACATGTTGTTGGCAAAGTTGGGCTTTGTTTAAATGTACGAATGAGATGGCACTTGAAATGTTTATTCGTCGACTACACCTATTCATGTTTATCCTTTTCTTAATCTATTATGCTTACTCGTTTTCTCCATAGTATTATATTATGATCCCTGCCTTATGGTTGCTTGTTGGTGTTTTCATGTAGATTGGTATTGAGACTTGGATCGGTTGCATGCTGAAACGGTATTAAGATTTGATCGGGTTGCACGCCGCAAAAGTATTAAGATTAGATCAGGTTGCACGTGCGATGGTATTAAGATTGCATCGGGTAGCACGCTGCAATGGTATTGAGGATTGGATCGGGTTGCACGCTACAACGTATATGATATGTTATGTTTAATTCTTGTTTGTGGTTTTTACTTTTTTGCGTCACGATGTTATGCCATGTTGTTATTCTCGTGCACCCTGTTATTTATTATCTTTATTTGATCTTATATTTTTATTCGTCTCTCTTTTGTTATTTATTTTCTGCTTATTATTTGCATAGGTTTATAAATTAGTATCTTGTCATAGCCTCGTCACTAACTCTTCGAGGTTAGGCTCGATACTTTCTAAGCACATGGTGTCGATTATACTCATACTACACTTCTGTACTATTTGTGCAAATTTTGGCATTGGTCCTAGTGCTGCTCTGGAGGGTGATTAGCTTGGACATATCAGGAGACTCGAGGTAGTGCTGCATACCCACTCACTGACTGTAAAGTCACCTTCCTTACCAATTATTGTTGTTTACTTGTATGAGAAGTATTGTACTTCAATTTAGACTTTATATTTAGCAATCTTTTGAAGCTCATGTAATATGTATAGTATTGAGAGGTGTTTATGATAGTTGCATTGGCTTTAGAATTGTTATGTAAATTTTCGGAGCTCTTACTCTTTATTTATGATACTATGGTGTTAAATGTATAGTTTTGCTTCTTTATTAACTGTCAAGTGGTGGCTTGACTAGCAAGTTGGTTAGGCGCCATCACGACCCCTTTGATTAGGATTTTGGGTCGTGACAAGTTGGTATCAGAAGCCCTAGGTTGCATAAGTCTCACGAGTCATGAGAAAGTTTAATAGAGTCTTGAGGATCGGTACGGTGATATATGTACTTATCTTCGAGAGGCTATAAGGCTTTCAGGAAACTTCACATTCTTTCTTTCTCTATCTTGCGACTTTGTTCTATCCTAATCGTTGAATCTTTACTCTGTATTTTCTCACAGATGGTGAGGACTCGTGCTTCAGCTGTAGTAGAGTAGGAACCAGAGCCTCAGGTTGCAACCACTACAAGGGTAGAGGCGGGGGCAGAGGCTGAGCGAGAGCCCAGCATGGAGCATGTGCAGTGACACCTATTGTCACTCATGCTCATGCTAGAGCAGCGTCGTTCGAGGCCCAAATAGCTCTAGATCATGAGATTCCAGGTTAGGATGAGCAGGTGGGGCCAGCTCAAGTCCCTGAGGGGTTTATTCTACCCTAATATTTTAGGACGCCTTGGTCTGCATGATTGGTTTTATGGAGAGCATGGCCAAGGCAAGTGTACTCACTATGGCACCAGCCACTTTTCAGGTCAGGGGAGGAGCTTAGATCCCCACCACTAACACTCCAGAGCAAATGATGTAGGGATATCAGGCCCCGAAGGTATTACCAGCTAGGGTGGATCAGCCTATTGTTGCAGCTGGGCCTAAGGTTAGGCCCACTATGTCTAATGTTGAGCTGAAGAGGATGGATAAGTTACAGAAGTTGCACCCTCCTTATTTTAGTGGTTTGCCTTCAGAGGATGCTCGGGAGTTCTTAGATCGATGACATGAGATCTTATGAAATTTGGGACTGGTCGAGTCCAATGGAGTGGGACTTACTATTTTTCAAATGCAAGGTTCGACCAAGAGGTGATGGTAGACTTATGAGATGGGAAAACCAGCAGGGTCACCTCCTCTCACTTGGGATCAACTTTCACATCTTTTCTTGGAGAAGTTTATCCCCCTCACTCTGTGAGATGATCTGTGCAGTCAATTTGAGCGTCTTTATCAGTGTGGTATGATAGTCACTTAGTATGAGACGATGTTTGTTGATTTTTCTCGCCATGCAGCTATCCCAATCCCTATTGAGAGGGATAAGGTGCAGAGGTTCATCGAGGGGCTTACCTATGGTATTAGACTATAGGTGGCTAGAGAACTCTAGACTTTATTCACTCAGGTAGTGGAGATTGCTAGGAGGATTGAGCACATTGTTGACCAAGGGAGAGAGGCGACGAGTGACAAGCAACCTCGTTATTTTGGTATTTTCAGTGGTGTCTCGTCGGGAGGCAGGAGTCATATTGGTAGAAGTCATGCAATCAGGCCAGTTAGTCAGCGCTCCAGGTTTCTCATGGTATGATAGGAAGCCATGGTACATATGGTTCTCGCCCAGGCCAATCACCATATAGTGCATCTCCGGATTAGGGTCCTATCAGTGCACCCCTGATACAAAGTTTCTACAGTGGTAATCAAATTCGTCAGTGAAAACATCAGATTCAACAGCTATATTAGCTGAAGGGTTGCTTTGAGTGCAGAGATGCATGCCACATCTGGAGATATTTGTCCCAGATTTCAAAATGGTACGCCACAGTAGGGTACCCAAGCCATAGTTTCAACACCAGTTGCACACCATCCACGCAGCCAATAGAGCTGGGCGTCAGCCAACTAGAGGTGGAGGTTAGCCAGGTAGAGGTCGTCTTAGAGGGGAAGGACAGGCTGGTGGGGCTCAACCCCTTTTGTTATGCATTTGTTGGTAGGCCGAGGACGTAGTCGTCAGTCATCATATGAATTATTTCAATCTATCATAGAGATGCTTCAATGTTGTTTGATCCAAGTGCTACTTATTCTTATGTGTCTTCATATTAGGTGTCACACTTGATATGCCTCGTGATTCTATTGATATTCTTGTTTCTATGTCTACAACTATTGGAGATTCTATAGTACTTGATCAGGTGTACCGATCTTGTATTGTTATTATTAATGGTTTTGATACCATGGTTGATCTCTTGTTGTGGTATATGTTGGATTTTAAGGTTATTCTTGGTGTGTATTAGTGTTGATACCCAATTTTGCCCTCATATTTTATAATGTATTTCATATGCTTTCAAAATATCATTTTGCATCATTATCTAATTTACAAGGGTCATATAAGTATTTCTATAATTTTCCTTAATTTTCAATGTTTTCAAACTGATTTTCTTGCATTTTTCAAATATTTATTAATTACTCCTTCAAATTATTTTATGATGACTTAATCATCCGAATTTATTGTTTACACCTACCAATATGCCTTATAATATTTTACTTCATTTATATAATTACATCTTTTTAATACTATTTATGCATTCTGCACAATAATAGCCTATACTTTACAATTAATTATATTTTTTTATTTTATTCAGGGTCAAAATAATTTTTTGATATTTTTTATAACCTTCATCTATTATTTTAAAATGATAAGTTGCATAAATACTATTTTTATATTTATTTAACTATTTTATTAAATTATTTACCCTTAATTTTTTATTTAAAAATCCAGCCCAATTCCTAAGTTGATTCAGTCCAGACACCCTAAAACCCTTGGCCCAATTCCCTCTGGCCTAGATCAAACGACCCTTTAGCAAACTCGGTGGTTACCCGTTTAAGCAACCCCCCCTGTTTCTCCTCTAATTCCGGCCGTTGATCTCAAATGATCAACGAGTCACAACCATTCCCCCGCTTTTAAGTACACTCGCCCTAACCCTAACCCCATTCTTTTGAGATAGCCACCCTTGAATCTCTCATTCTCTCCCCTTTCTCTAAGAAAACCCTAGCCGCCTTCACTCAAACTCCAGTCCCAATCGGATATCATATGAAAATCTACCATGCTTACTTTCCTTTCTCGCACACACAGAGATTTTTACCATCTCCTTAACATTATAATGAGTTTGGTATTGAGTTATTTATCGAAGCTGATCAACAGACATTCGTTCGACTCCCATTCTATATTATTGCCATGTTATTGACTTGATACATTCACCACCAGGTTATATGGGTTCGATTTAGTGAGATCTTTGACTATTTGTTCTCCGTCTTGAACTAGGGTTTGCCCAATTTTTCTCCTAAGTTGATTCTAGATTGATTTGCATGCTCTTCTATCCTTATTTGTGTGTAATCGACTGTGTTTCCTTGTTTGTGTGTTTAATTTTGCTACTACAAAAACCCCCTCCCCTAACTCCTTAAGACATACGTTAATCATTGTATTCTTGCTCTCACTCGTCCTATACTGTATTGAAACTTGAGCTCTTGGCCGGTTGAAAGCCAAGGCCATCGGAATTTGATCATTCGACCTCTCTCAGTGTGAGCACTGCCCGGGGTTCATCCGAAGCCCTTGGGAATTCTGACGCACTGAGATTTTGGGTTCTACTGTTTGTCTTGCTATTGGTATTCGAGATATTGCAAAATTGTTCTTTTCTCTACTTGCTTATTAATTAGTAGCTGGTAAGTACCTTTGACTCTCGTGCTTGTGTTCATGCTATATATATCCATGTCACTTAAGCTTTGATGAACCAACATGCTATTATGTTGTCTCTATTTGTGGTCTTCTTTGCTTTGAAGTTATCTTATAGCCTTGTTTTTCCTAGCATCAGAACCTTCCTAAAGCTATATTTTGATGTATGCCCATGAGTTCTTGACTATCTTAAGCCGGCTTAGCCTAGTGCATTTGTGTATGCTTATATTTGCTACTTGTCAGGTGTTCATCTCTTTGCTTGTTTCAGATTCTTGATAGATTAATTCATGTCCAGAATTTGTTCTAATGTACTACTTATTATTGAGTCATTCATGTACAAGTTGTTAACTTTCTTATGTTTGATCCATGCTTAAGTAATTTCTAAATGCCAGTATCGCCTGAACTTCTAAAGAAGCATGACACGTTTTCTTGCTATTTAATGTGTGCTCTTTTGACTTGTTTAATTTTGTGTTCTTCAAATATTGCATAAGACTCCAATATATAGCCTCTTTTTCTATATGTGGTTAACTGGTATAAGTCCTGATGCCTACCTATCCTGTTAATCTAAAATTGACATATTTTATCTACTATGAGTTCTGGTAATGTTTCTAAACTTTTGACTGATGCTCAGCATGTTAAGTTGAATTAAGTGATTGCTTGTCAACCATTGTAGACTATGCCCACTAGATTGTTTGTTATGCCACTATAACTAGGCTCTCATGCTAGAACTTCCATGAGAAGACTAGTATTTCACTTGTTCATGTCTTTTATTCTGCTAGACCTTCATGTTAAAACTCTTATATCTAAAGTCCTTCAGGCTAATTTTGGATCATGCTTTAATTTGCAACTCTATTTGGAGTGGTTTTCTAGCTTATGATGATCAATCATATCCCCCTAAAACTTTAAAATGCAGACAAAATTTGTCTTATGTGTGTCCTGACAATATGCCACATGAGTTTGTCTGTGTCTTAGTGACTATTAGTTTTACAGTCGTAAGAACTAAGTATATGGACTTTCTACCCTGTTTAATTAATTCAACATATAGTCTGTTGCTTGTGTGATCATGTTCGAGTGTGAGTCATTCGTTTTGGCTTGGTGTTTGGTTCTCTGTGATGTTGGGTTTGGCTGTTGGATTCAGACTTACTATACTGGTCTTATAAGCTGGGAATTTGAGTCTACTGGTCATATGAAAGGGAGCTGTCGAAGGCCTAGAGACACGCTGGTTATTTTGTACTCGGCTTATAGTTGTCTCCTTCTGTAATTATTCATATTTGGTTTGTATTATTTTAGTCGGGTTGTACTAACTTATAATAATGATGATGGGGGAAACTAATAAAAGGGAGACTTGGGTATTCTAATACTTTCATGAAAGGGTAGAAAACATGCCTATAGGGTATATGTGCTCTATTTGCTATTGTTCAGCAGGCCTTATATGTTATTTCGTTTAGTGTGTTGCACTCTAATAGAAATCATGCCTATAGAAATTGCGCACACACCTCACTCAACCTGTTTGAAGCATATTTGAGTATTTGCTGTACTTGTTTCTAGGTTTACTATCATGCCTATTTAGACATCATGCCTATAGGATTGTTTGTTGCTGCCCATCTAGATACCATGACTATAGGTTTTCAATTAATGAATCAATCAATTGTTTCTATTGCTTTTAGCACGCTACTTCTTTAGATATCATGACTATAGGATTCTAATCAACTAATCAATCCCTTTCTTACTTCATAGCATTATCATACGTAGACGACATGCCTATAGGGATAATTATATAAATATATTTCAACTGTTAAAAACCATGCCTATAGAACATTATCATCTGCCTAAGAAGCATGATGATAAAATGAACACTAGTAATCTGATATCTCGTATCGCTTCACTGCCTCGTCGTATAAGCAATTAGAAATCATGCCTATAGGACTTGCGACTCTTTAACCTGCCTATACGTTGCAGTACTTCCTGGATCGAGTGATTTCCACAGGCCCCTTCATGTACTTCCCTCATGACATAGTTAGCTTCAGAAGCTCCCAAACATAGGGCCAACGGGCCTTGGAAAGATCTTCTACTCAATTGACCTCCCTTGAAGTTGTATTGAGCTGGTTTAGTGCGCAACACTCGAGATGCCTTGGGATCTTTAGGCAGTTTTCCATGCTCGAGATAGTTAATGATCTCATTCTCCAGTCCCAAATCAAATTGGTTGCGTTTACTTCGTAATAGCCGTCTGCGTCAAATACTGAATGCATAAGCTACATGACCGTCCAGGAGTCCGTTCCCTTCATTTCCATGGATGATCCCAAACTGGCCAGTTCGTCTGCCTCTACATTTTCTTCTCCCGGGATGTGGGTAATTGTCACGACCTAATTTCCCAAACCCGATCGTGATGGCGCCTCTCGTGAAGACAAGGCCAGCCAATTCAAACCATAACTCATTTTAAGCAGTTAATTTAACAAGAGAACAACACAA